>JASSUY010034701.1:0-50019 GCA_032466535.1 Forpus xanthops
GGGATGATAAATGCAGGAGGTCTCTGCATCTTCCCCCTCTCCATCCAGACCAGAGCCACAATGCAACACAATGGCTATATTCAAACTGAATTAATGGGATTAAATTTCTCTGGAGTTAGAATATCCTACAGATTCCTCAAATCCATTAAAAGTGTATCTGCTTTTAGCATATTGGAACACGAATGTGACTATTTAAGGACTATTTTGGCGTGCATCCCAGTACTCTGTGTGATGACAAAACCAGAGATGAGCTGATTTCTCCTTCTGACACTCGGCTTCGAAGTGACGAGCACCCATTCGAGAAGGCCTGTATTTCAATTTATACAGTATTTCAGGTGGCTTCCCCAGTCATGAGGATAATGAAAATGAATTCTATGGCCAGAGCCCAAGGCAAGCACTCCCCAGTCTCTCCATGGAGGGTGGCAGCACAGCAAGCTGGTCCCCCAAGCTGTGCCTTCCAGACATGTCTGGAAGCTGGCCTTTCCAGCAGGCAGATTCAGCTGCCCTGGAGACAATGCAGACAACCCTTCTCAGCCTTCACCCATTGGCCTCTACCACCTCCAAGTCTTGGACCTTCTACCTCCATTTCCCTTGCTTTGGCTGTAGATCTCCCTTCCAAACTACTTGCATTTAAGGGGAAATAGTTAAAAAAAAAAAAAAAATCTATCTTCCAACTTAACTTCACAGTCCACACCTTCATACCCCATGGAGGTGTGAATGTACGCTTACATGGACAAACACACTGCATGACTCTTGCAGTGTTGCCCTCTCTTTTCTCTCAACTGCTGCTTCTCATTACCTAAATTGAAATTGCAAGCCCTTCAGTACACATAGCATGTCTTTTCATGCCCAGGAAACAAACCCATTTCTATCCCACTTTCCATTTTCATTTATCTTTCTTTTTGCGTATTCTTCATGTACAAGTCATTGACAATGGCTTGATTAACTCAGCTTCTGGCCACAGATTTTTCATTTGTGAGGGATAAGGACAAACATCAAAGTGAAAGTAAAAGAGTATCCACACTGAAAAAGTACATTATGAGATTAACATTATTGGATTTGTACTTGAAGGATTTTGGACATTACCATGTTACGGTTGCTTCTTTTGCAAAATAAAATGTATTTTCACCCAAAAGTCAGAGCCTAGGCCAATGCCTGGACTCAGACTTAACCTGTTCCTCTCCATCTTATGTCAAGAACAGTACTACCTGCACAGAATATCCCTCCATTTACAGTGGGACATATACATAGCTCTAAGAGTTTTTAACAGTATTACCGTGGAGTTCCTGGATTTCTTTGAGAGAATAGAGTCACACATGAATAGCTAAGGACTCACATCTACTTGCAGATACATAGAAAAAAAATCAGAATTCAGAATTTATGAGCAGAAATTCAATAAGGAGTAAAACTTCTCAATAAAAAAGGCATGGGTTTTACACACACATTAACAAATTCTTAGCTACTCTATTTTAGTTTTTTAGGTACAAGCAAATATCTGCAGATTCTTAACTTTCAAAAATTAATTTCACAGAGCAGTATATGGAAATTTCTTTATTTCCATAACAAAATGGTACCACAGCATTTATAGTCACTTCTCATATCTGTAAGTACAGTAAGTACCTCAGGATACCCTAACTCAGAAGCCGACACTTGGACCACCTATTATTTAATAATACGCCTCTGGCAAGCACTGTTGATTCTTGTTAAGAATGCTTACTTTAAAATAGAAAAGGATTAACAAAAAGTTAAATCTTCAGTGCTTGACACATGAAGATCACCAAGGAAACTGTAATTACTTGACTCAAAGAGAACAGTGCTTAGATTTAAAGACAACGCACATACAGGATTCTTTGGGAGCTTTACTTTATTTGCACTGAAATGCAGCATGTCCAAACCCATCTCTCTGTTTATTAAATACTTAACACACTTGTACTCTTCAATACATGTAAAGATGACCCAAACGTGTAGGTACTAATAAAAACTGACAGTCTTCCCAAACACAGCTTCTTTCTCCCTAAACCATGTGTTTGGAGTATCACTTAGGTACTCTTCCTGGGAAACTTCACCTCAGCAGCCTGGTCCAGTGCTCCAGCTCCACCTGAGGGACAAGCACCACACTGGACTAATTCACAGCCTGGTCTGTATTTGTCTTTATTCCACTGTATTTAAATATGTCATCTTTTGAAATACCTGGGTTGTCTTTTTCCTCCTTTTTTTCCTTTTCTTTCAAATACAACACTTTCCAAACGGATCATTAATCTAAAAGCTCTTCATGGCTATCCAACTTTAATTTAATTCTTTGTTCTTACGTTGACAATCTAAACATTTTTAAAAGAACTGTCACTAGCCCAATTTTTGATACTTCACTTTTATACACTGCACTTTATATATTAAAAAGAAAATTCAGAAAGATATATCAGATGTCTTCTTGCCCCCTTCTGCTAAATCCTGAAGTGACACACCCAGGGAGTTACTTTCTTGAAGCATGAAACACAATTTGGGTAATTACAGGCATGTCCAAGTGTCCAGAGGTATCTATTTCTGACTGTTAACATTCCAGAGAGCTTTCGCCCTATTTTAAACTTGAGCTCTGCCACATAGCTACCAAGTTACCATAGTAAGCAGGAACGTTTTGATATCATGAACTGCATTTTCATTTCACTATACCTAACCAAAATGTCTCCAGCAAGCAAGCCCTGATCTGCAACCCATTATGATTCAACCAAAGTCTTTATGTTATCCTAAATTAGGTTTTGAGTAGACTATTAACAAGAAATGTAGATACCTGCCCTCAGAGTTTCTCCATGGTTTGAATACCTAAACAGTGAACAGCTGCAACCCTTTCACCCACACATTAACAGAATAAGCTGTATTTAAAAACACATGCTCTGTTCCTAACAGGAGGAATACAACCTCATGGGAGATGTAATGTAAAGAATAACAGAAAGAAAGTGAAGAAGGGGAGTCAAAGTGACCAGAAGAAATTAAATGTAAACAGATAAAGGTAATCATGGGGAATACTTTTAAAACAGACTGAAAAAACTCACTCACATTACTTGCTTTTCCCTTAACACTCCTTGGCCAAAATTTTTTGCTCAGTACTTGTAATTCACACACACAGCTTAAAATATTCATATGATCATCATCACAGCATACAGTGTTAAAAGCGTCCACGTGGGTGTTGGTCTCAAAGCTTTCTTTCCCACCCGTGGAGTTGAGCAATTACACCTACTGTTAGAATCCTGCCCATTCATTTTGGCGAAGATCAGTGATGAGCCTCAGCCCTGGCAACAGCTGAGGGAAGGAGTGATGGCAACAGGATGCCATCCAACAGGAGGGACAAGTAAACTCATAGACATCATGTTAGTGATCAGTTTTGCTGAATAATGACTCCATTTGCTACATTACACAGTAATTAGTATTCCCCCAGGAAGAGGGATATCAAAGTGAGGTGAGTGTGTCCACATACCTGAGATGCAGAGCTGGAGCCCATGATGAAGATCCGGGATCTGATTCTAAACCAAGATAGTACAGTGACCGTTGTGTACATGCTTTATTTGGAGCACTCATCATCAAGCATGTAACTTGACTACAAAAGGTATTATCTCCCTAGTTGTCTTTCCTTACCATAAATTTGACCTAAGCCTTTTTCTAACTCTTTGGAGGAGGTTTTGAGGGTGGGAGAGAACGGCAGAGAATTAAGAGCTCCCTATTTGAGACACAGATCTTTCTTTATGGCCAAATTGGAGAGACAGGAACTAAGGAAACGGACATGGCAAGCAGGAAATTGACTGCCTCCTTGACATAAAGGATGGGTGACAAGGGGTACAAAGTCCAGCTAGTGGCCAAGGACTAGATGAGTATCTAGGCCAACACTTGAATGTCTTCATGAATAACCTGAACAGTGGGACAGAGGACACGCACAGTGCGTTAGTGGATGGTTACCAAGTTGGCAATCGATATGCTGGAAGACAGGGCTATTACTCAGAGTGACCTTAAGAGGCCGAGGGAATGGTCTGATAGGAGCTTCCTGAAGTTCACTAATCAGATAACCATAAAATCAACAAGGTTGGAAAAGACGTTTAAGATCATCAAGTCCAACCATTACCCTATCACTAAACCATGTCACTAAGGGCAAACTGATCTCCCCTCATGGCTGCCCCTCATGATCTCCAGTCACAACCACCCCTCATCTGCCTCCTTGTAGTGGCCCACACTGTACAGCTACTGACCCTACCCCTCATGGCCACCCCTCAAGATCTCCCCTCAAGATCTCCCCTCATGGCCCAAGGTTGTCTCTCTTCTCTCTACCTCCCCTCACAATCACCCCACCTCTCCACTCACGATCTTCACTCATGGCCACCCCTGCTCTCCCCTCATGACAGGTGTGAATTCCTGCATCCAGTATGGAATAACCCTATGTAAACATATGGAGTGGGGACTGACTGATGAGGAAGCAGTTTTGCTGCAAAAGACCAGAGAGTTTTGGTGAACCAAAGTGGGAAACATGAGTCAGCTTATGCCCCTGTATGCACAGGAGAATGACTGCACACAGGCTGTACTAGCAAGTGCAGCCAGCAGGCTTACAGAAATTAATATATCCCTCTATCTAGCATTTCTGACAACATTTCTAGAATACTGTGCCCAGTCTTGAATAAGACCATATAGAGCAGTGCCACAGAAGGGCAGGCCGAGTCTGGTATTTTAATCTGATCAGCTTCACTGCATCGCTTAATGATATTCCAGCCTAAAGACGCTCATCTGGAAAGAAGGCAGCTCCATGGAACATTCAGAAAATAATGAGATTGGTACTGATCACCCAAGACAGTATTGAGGAAAATCTTTTACAGAATTTAGAATTTTTTTTTTTGATTTCTGCAACAACTCTGTTTATTTCTTAAAAAAGTTAAATGTGTTTAAACATTTGAGGAAAACAGAAGCTGAGCTGATGCCTATGGTTTCTCCAGTCATGAACCATGAGGTGATGCAGAACAAACATCTGATCAGGAAAAACAAAATAACACATTATTTATGTTATCAGCCATATAGCCATTATCCCTGAATCGTAAAGATTAACCATCCAAAGAAACAGGTGTAACAAATTATTCCCAAGTTATTCCCAGGATTTAAACTACATATGTAAACACATGAAAACAAATTACAAGTGTCAGGCAAGAAGGGAATACAATGAAAATATTTTGTTCCTATACTATTTCTGAAAACTAAAATGGCCTGAATTCTTTTAATTATATGCTCACAGCAATTCTTTTGTGCAAATTGATTCATAACGCTGTTGCCAATTCTTTCAGCCATAAACAGGTCATTCATGTAACAGCACAGCTCACTTATTTTGGTCACTCAGCCAGGATCAGAAGCAAAGGCAGTATAACCAAAGCTGCATGAGGATTTAATACTTAATTTCTCAATGAAAAATGTGTAAAGATTTCCCTAACATGATGTCATGGTTTAAGCCACTATAACTCACCCAGTTCACTCACTCGCTCCCCCCTCTTTCTTCCTCCTGGATCCCTGGGGGAATGGGGAGGAGAATCAAAAGAATGCAACTCCCACAGGTTGAGATAGGAACAGTTTAGTTACTAAGGTATAACATAAATCACTACTGCTACCACCAGTAATAGTAATGACAAGGGAAATACAAGGGAAGAGAATACAACTGCTCACCACCCTATACCAAGCCCGACCCAGCAGCGAACACCCACCCTTCAGGGTCTCTGCCCTCTGTTTTTACATCCTGGACAAGACGTTGTGTGGTATGGAATACCCCTTTGGTCAGTTTGGGTCAGATGTCCTGTCTCTATTCCCTCCCAGCTTCCCTCTTCCCTGTCAGAGCATGAGACTCAGAAAGTCCTTGGTTAGACCAAAACATGACCAAGCAGTAGCTGAAAACACCGGTGTTATCAGTGGTGTTCCCATGCTGAAAGTCAAAAACACAGCACTGCACCAGCCACCAAGGAGAAAAATGACTGCCACTGCTGATCCCAGGACACGAGCAATAAGAAAGCAAGTGCTTTATGTGCTGCAGTACTGCTCCTGTCAGCATTAAAAAAATAATCTTAGCTTCAACCTCAGAATTATGAGATTGATGCATAAACTGTGCGACTGATGCATAACATGCTCAAGTTCCTCCTCCCCTGCTTCTTAACCACCAGCATATGCCAAACTCCTATTTTTGTAATTTTCTCCACACCTTGAAGGTTACTGATATACTCAACAAGAGAGGTGAGATTCTCACATACTCACCAACCCCTAGGGAAGAAAACCAAAGAGAAAAAGGCACAGGGTCAGCCCCCAAACCTGGTGAAGTCACTGGTCATTTGCCACAAGGACTGCGCTCCAAGAAACATCAGGAAGGTTGCCAATGTGGCAGTCAAATACAGAAGCAGCCTTCATAGAGGAAAATCCTCCATTACCTATCTAGTACTCAATCCTGTTACCCACTGATCTACAGTAACTGTTCAATGGCAGCGAGTACATACTATTCAAGAAGAGGAAACAATTAATTTGCTGTGGCTTGCTGAGAATTTTGCCAAAACATCAGTCAATGCTGTTACAGTCCCTGCTGTGTAAAAAAACAAATGGTCTTCCGTAATGACAAAAAGCAAAAAAAATCTTCCATAGAAACCACAAATAACATATTCTAAAAATTACTTTTTCTGCTCTAGCTTGTTATTAAAACTGTATTTCTGTACAAGAGTGAATGCATGTACATTTGTACAGGATTTGCTGCATCCAAATCATGTGTTCAGCAACACCTGAGTCCACCGCATGGCACGGCAGAAACCAGAACACACATGGAACAAGAAAAATCACTTTTTTCATAGGGCAGAGCATGTTCTCAGGCAGTTCATTCACATACTGATGGTCTACACTCTAGTTCACCTTCCACAGCATGTGCCCAAACCTTAGGTGTAATAAGTAAAACTGAATTAAACGAAGGCCAGATCCTATTGCATCCTGAAATGCATGGCAAAGTTTTCCTTAAAAACTGGCAAAGACTAAAGCCTTCTTCTCACAACTGGTCCAGAAAAGGCTGGAACAAAATCATCTAAGCTGGTACAAAACCCTTTTCTTGCATGAACATCCAACTCCAGCCTTGAGAAACTGCAACTCCTCTCCTTTGGGCTTCACTCTCTGGATCTGAATAATGTCATTCTTCCACTACCTGCTACCTGAGCTACATTACAACAGTAATCACATTATTATTTGCAAGACACTTGCACACTACATAAATGTAGGACAGAAAAGCAATACATCTAGGGAGACTGATGAAATGTTTATGAAGGCGTTCCCTCTTCCCTCAAGAAATAAACAGTGATTGTCACAGATAAATTAAGGAGAACATTCCAACTGCTGTTCATGTGCTACTTTTTCAACAGTATTGAAGATGCTGTGTGGGGCAAATGAGTTTGGTATTTATTTGCTGCTATGTGTGTATATATATGTATATATTTATATACATATGTATAGGAGTTGCACAAATTGATGATTTGATATTGGGAAAATGCACTGGAACAATTCCTGGTAGTCACCAGGAGACTTCAACCCATCTGGCCCTGGCTCCTCCTATGTATTCAATGTTGTCAGGAATCCAGATCTGTAATTACAGCTACACAGTGCATGAAACACTCACACTCCTCCACCTTATATTTTCTGCATTTACAAACTAAAGCTTGTCCTGCAGCTGGCTGCTTCCTTCAGAGCCCACAAAGCCTGAGCAATGCTTTGGGTACATGACAGGGCACCCAGAGCCTTAAGGGTCCAGCACCAAGACTCCCTGCCTCTTTGCCCAGTGCTCAGCCAATCCATGCATCCCTCCCACAGCTTCCTCCATGCTGTGCAAAAGCTATGGGGACAGCACAGAGCTGGCTCCTCACACAAACTATGCTCCTGAAAAACCAGCACTGTGTGAGAACATAGACCGTTATTTCAAGTGATCCAGTAACAAATCATTCACTATTACGGAGCAGCCCAATGCCAACAGTGTACGGGAGGCACAGTGATCTTGTGCCAGATGAGACTATAGCAAACTAGGAGCACAGAAGCATTCTCACCAGATATCTAAGATGTAGCTGTGATGAACCACACCTCTTCCACTTAATTGACAGCATTAATGAAATGCAAGGGTATAACTTAAGGCACAAAACACTCTAAGTGTTGAGCTCACACAGGAAGACATCTACTCAGCCATGAAGGGGTAGAAATAAAACTAGCTTTTATAACATACAGTACCTAGTGCAGAAGCATGGCCCCTAAGCATTACTTAAACTTGAAAAGCAGTAATTTCAGTTACTTAAGGGTATCTGCAGGCACTACAACCTGTCCCTACTCTTCTGCAACTCCTCTCTCAGCGGCTGGTCCCTTTGCTTCTGTGGTAAAGCTTCCAAAACATTCAGAGGAATCCCCTTCCCAAATAGAAAGCTCACATCTCAGATCAAATCTCATCTGGAAATCTGCTCAGAGTACAGTCAGCAGAGTATTTGCTAAATGCCATAATTACTGAAGGCAAATGTTTTATTTCTCTGAGTTTATCAGTGCAAATAGCCATTCTGTCAAAATGCATTCATCATTGGAACCTATGTGACTACAGCAAAGGGTCACAGAAGCCCTCTGATACTCAGACATAATCTTAGACATTGCTGATAATAAATTTATCTGGTACTCCTCTACACTACTCGCCTTTCCTGGAAATGGGCATATCAGATGGAGAAGCCAGAAACACATGCACTACAAGTGCTAATGCTTACAGCTCTGAGAAATGCTCCTGGCCTGGGAAGAACAGCAATGAATATTCGCAGTATCACAGGCACACAGAAGTGCTTTCTGTTGGCCAGACTCTATAGGAAAAATACATTTTACAGGGGAAGTCATTTCAAAAGAACACAGCAACTTGTGGATTAGGAAAAAGAAAATTCCAGCAAAAGTAGATCCCCCCACCTTTGTCAGTAGAAAAAACTGGCTGTTCTATTTCATTGCAACACTGTCTGTGGAACTGCTGGTATTATATTCTGAAGTTCTATTATTAGTCTTTGCACTGCCACAAACATTCCAGCTGCTATCAAAGCCCTACTCCATAGGACATATAAATGTAAAGAGACATCAAGTTGGGTTAGGGGGGAAAAAAAAACGTAGAAGTTGTAAGTAGGAGAACAAAAATATTGACTAGAGAAAAACTACAAGAACTGCCATAGAACTGCCTTGGTTCATCAATATTTTCATCTTCCCATATTTCATTGGCATATAACCTTATAGGATATGTGTTACAATGTGGTATTTTGTAATTCTGAGCCTAGAGAATTCCTGGTCTTAGCATCTCATACATAACAATACCCTAAAATTTCTATTCCTGCTGCTTGCAAGCATGGTCATAAGTGTATGTTTATTTTCGTCACTTCAATCTTTGCAGAACAATTGCTGAATTTTTCTCAGTGAAGTAGAAGAAAACAAAGAATTAGTATCAAACACTGGGAGATCAGTTTTCACAGACCCCATCTCTTGATAATTTAAATGCTAAGTACTGCAGCCAATTAGTCAAGATTGAAGTATCTGACGGGGGCAAAATTCAGGTTAACAAATGCTGCATCATATTGTCTGAATAATATGGAGCAGACTTCCTAGAAAGATGGGGTTTGAATCTGCCCATTATTAGAAACAGGTGCAAAGAGTGCGTGGGAGACATGAATTCATCCCTCCCCCAAATGGCAGTATAAAATAAAATCAGGATATAAAATTTTGGGGTGTCTCATGGGGCAGTTTTTAATTATAGTTAGCAGTATTTTTGCATATAATCATTACCTCAGCCTCCCCTTTTGCATGTACATATTCTTTTGTGTCACGATCAAAGAACAAAGGTTAAATCATTCTGAAACTCTATTCAAGCAGTGAAAACTGAAAATAGCTATTTTGAGGGTTTGTGCTTTTTGTTTTCCTATTGTCTGTATAACCTACTTAAAATTCTGGTTACTTACTAAATCAGCGATTTGTAGTGTGACACTTAGACAACTGCAGAACCCAGGTGAACTAGCAGAGTTTTAAGGAGGACCCTTTCAAAGGTACCTCCCATGAAAGAGGGAAGAACACAATGAGGTCTCCGGCTGTCTGTCAGAGGACTTCCATTCTATTCCTGCACCTTGTTCTGGTTTGCAAGGAAGGGTTTGGTATGAAAAAAAAACCACAGTCGTCATCTAGTCTTTTGTTGCCATGCTCATAGCATGCAAATGGAGGCCCTTCTGTGTCCTGACAGTAGCGGACGAACACCCAGTCTTGGTGCTTGGGAGAGACGAAAAATCGATGGAAGGGCAAAGTTATTGTCATGGCAGTGAAAAATGATCAGACTGTCTGCTAGAGTGATGGGCCTGCTTTTGATCACTGCCTTCCTGCTCTAGAAAATGCCTGGTTTGTGAGCTTTTCTTCTTCCTTTGTTGATACTAGCTGATCTCTACATACCTCAAGCTGCATGTTGCAGCCATTCAATATTCCTGGCTACCTCTATGGGAGCTCTCCATGCCCATGTAGTATTCCTGGTTTGTGTCTGGGCTTAGGGTTAATGGTGAGAATAACCCATATACTGCAAACTTCCTCCTTTACTGTAAATAGAACCTGGCAGGGCTTGACTAAGGATTTAAAACTCTAGAATAGCACATGGGAGATGAAACACTGTACATGATATGAAAACACCTCAGCAGTTCCTCATATTAACAAAGCCTGGACAGATGTATTTCTGTAACACACCCAGCTGATCCTTGCAATCCCATCACAAAAGAGAATATGGAGATATAGGGTGCCGACACATAAATACCACATTCACACAGGTCATAGCACCGAGAAATATTTCAGGGTTCACCCAGGCACCAGACATCTAAAATTCACCTGTCACCCTAACCTCCCAAACTGACTGAAATACCAGCTGCTGGAAAAAAACTCTTTGTTATTCCAAACACAGGTTCCTGAAGCAACAGCCACTGAAGGCTGGGAAAGATTCTGCTGCTTAGCTAGTGACCACTTTTCAGGAAAGACAGTTGTCATCAGCTTAAACGGTGTTACTCTGCAGCACTGTAGACATTTTCTGTCATTGAAAAGGCACCAGGTCAGCTCTTCCATCCAGCCTCGTGATGGTCTGAAATCATGGAATGGAAATACTCCTTTTCTGTCCCAGACACACAATCTTTAATATCAGTTATGAACACCTAGACAGATCCTAGTTGTCTTCAAGGAAACAAAATGAGGCTTAATTACTGCATGCTCACTTTTAAACCTACTAAAAATTACTGTAAACAGGATGTAGAGCAGAAGCCACCCTTTGCAACAACAGAAGCCCAGGTTGAACCTTCTGGCGTTTGATTCATAAACACAAGTAGAAAGGATCAAAGGGAAATATTCTTTTAAGTTTCATGCTTTGCAACTGCTCTCCAAAGGCACTGTAGAGCTCTATGTCCCATATCAGTGGCTATCAGCAGCATGTAAATTACAACATATACTTCACCATACTGGGAATGCCTTCAAAATCTTTACATTTTCTTTTAACTTCTGTTTATTACAACTTGATATCACCAGAGTCCCAAGTAACACCTGATAACGACAGAGAAATTGCAATTCTAATAACTCTTATTTCAGGGAGCTTTTGCCAATGGTCCATTTTAGAAACTGCCCCTTCTTCTTCCCTCAGCTTGTACTTTTCACGACCTGCTACCTATAAAACAAAGATATGCTTAATTCCCACAGGTTTTTGAGCTTTCCCTTCACCAGAATTGAACACCTCAAAAGAAAGTTGTTTTATCCTGAAAGAATACTGTTCACCCTGCCAAAAAAATGCATTAGCATAAGTACTTCTGTATAAGCCACAATTACATAGCTTTCTGAAGCACAGACTCGCTTACAAGGATCATACAGTAGAGACGGGGGGGGAAAAACTCTGACTTTGGGCCAGAACAGGATTTAAATTAATGAAGACTCAACATTAGGAGTGTATGAACATTTTGGTGATTTTAACATATGATTGAAGATACTGTCTTTTCAAATAGATGTATTTGCTAACCATTGCTTATATTCATATAGTTTTATAGATATATTGCACAATAAGTTTGTTCTTCTAGAAACACACAGTATTTTTATGATCACGGTTTAAAGTAGATCTAGAACTCTCAGCACTCCAAGTACTACCGCAGCAGTCATGCAAATATGTTTTTCAACTGGAGAAGACAGAAGCAAGCCAATAGCATAGCGTCTGGAACAGACCCTGGCAAAAGCAAGGCCACCAGCATTCTCTTGGTGCTTTGGGCTACACCAGAAGCACAACCAGCAGATCACGGGACAATCCCCACTGACTCACTCCACTTGGGCTACAGTATGACCGTTTTCAGGCCTCTCCCAGTTAAAGAGGCATGAGGAGGAAGAGTGTCTCAAAGATAGTCAGAGCCTGAGGCACATGATCAGCAAATGGAGGGAGCTGGGCTTGTTTAGAATCACAGAATCAACCAAGTTGGAAAAGACGTTTGAGATCATCAAGTTCAACCCTTAAAAGGGGAAGTTGAAACTGGGGTAGTGACCTGCAACTATTACAAAGGACTTTATCATGCATATACACAATGAGAGATGCACAGAAATTATATTAGCCTTTTATAAATTCGAGGAGCAAAATTAAGTTCTAAACCCTTCAGTAGGCCACAAGGGCTATGACAAGGAATCCTTGCTTCATAAAATATTGTACTAACAAAGGTAGTTCCATCCTAAACACTGGAAGAGTGTGCCAGTAGGGTATTCTCCAGGACTGGAAAGTTGCAGCAATGAGTTATGCTGTACCACTGCCCATTTCAAAGAGCATGGCAAAGTTGAGCCTTTCTCAACAGCCCCATGACTTAAGGTTTGCCACTACACGTAACTGAAATTTCAGTTACCAAAGGGCTGTCGGGATTTCCACTGCTTGTTAATTGTTTCCCATTACGCACAAATAAGAAACTCCATAATGGGTGAATTGACTGGAAAACACTAAATGCAAGAAAAGAAAATATGTGTTTTGTCTATTAATGGGCTAGCACTTCACTGGATGTATGTTTTATCATTTTACACTGCAAGTCCTCAGCATAGATTTATTCAGTTCAGATTTAGCCTGAACTAATTTCAGATTTGAAGGAGATCTATAAACTAAGGATGATTCAGGACTGACAGTGAGTTACGCTGCTCAGCTCCAGCCACTTTCGCTATCTTCACTTAGAAGAGTTGGAGAGTAGGAAGGAGCAGCAGAGAGGGATGCCCAGCAGGACGTAAAGCACCAGGTGAGTCTCTCTGTCTACGATGCTCAACATTAATAGCTTCTTGGAAAGAAAGAAGAATTTGAACAACATCCTGTTCCTGTCATGCTCTGCCAAGATACTACTTTGGATGGGGATGTTGGAGCATTTTTTTTTACTCCACTAACTTTGTCCTGCTTTCAAGAAATGTTTCCACCATATGGTAGAAGTAGTCACTCACAAAATCACAGAGAAAGACATCTGGATATTCAGTCAAACTGCTGTTTCCAGAAATGATGGCATCCTCAGTTATATAGGAAAAAGGCAGTAAAAGCAGGGCTTCACTTGCAAGTCCAAAGAAGTTTTGGCATCCTGGCCTCTTCAAAGCAGTGGCTGAAACTAGGTCAAAATCTTCAATTACAAAAGAGTTATTCACTAAATATGTGGACTATGAGATTAAAGAACACCTAGTTCTTTACTAAGAACTAAACACCAATATTTGCCAAAGGTCTGATTTTCACAACTGTTGTGTCCATACACAAGACACAACTCTTCACCTGAAGGAGGGCTGCAGATGCTCAGTGACATCTGAAAAACAATTATTTAAAGGAACAGCATACAAAAAATATCTGAAGGGCAGCACATCATGCTGCTCTACACTACTGGAGCACCACTGCCACTGTAAATCCTCTTTTCCCCTTAACAACTATCAGTATGTCTTTCCCCTGATGACTGTAAAGGCATGCAGGCATGTCTCTCCTGCTTTCCAACACTGTTGCAATGGCTCAGGTTTCCTCTGCAGCACCTGTCTGAAGTTCACTGCATTGCTCCTGTTTCCTTCAGCACTTGTCTCCTATGTTCAGAGGAAAAGAAGCTCAGCTACATCCAGCGCAGCACACAAATCTTAAACAACTAACACATTTATTTTACATGGAATAACTAAACATACACACACACACAAAAAAAAGCTATAAAAGCCAACGGATATGACATTCTAGGAAGGCAGAACTTTACAAAATATACTGTAATGTAAGTACGATTTAAACCCCCTTCATAAAGCATGCAAACATGAAAAACAAAGCAGTGATACAATGCAGTATAATTTGAGGCTAATGCTGCAGACACTGAAAGATCACTGCTGAAGTGGGTGTCTCATGAGGCTGCTTCACTACCCTGTGTGTAGAAAGCAGCTTAGAAAAATATGCTCCAAATTTGCACTTTTTCCTCATCAAAATTTTATTTCAATGATCTTTTTGCCATTTCAGAAAAAAGCAAATGCCAAAAAATGCGTAGTACAAGGAAACCACAGCTTGTACCTACGTAGAAAACAGAATTTCACCTCTTAAATAAAGGCATTTCAAAAAGGAAGCTTTTCTTGTTATTGAAAAATCAGATTATACTGCAGCTGAGATTAGTATTTTTAGTAACTGAATGAAAACGAATGTCTGTTAAAACTGTGTAATGGCCTACGGCTTTATAAATAACCCCATCCTCTCTTTGCCAGTTGCAGCGATGAATATGGGTTCAGCATGCTAAGTTATTCCAGCACAAGTCACACGCTTGCAGGCACACCGCAAAGTGAAGATCAAGGTTAAATAGTTAGCGGGGATTTCTAAGCGGGAAGATGGTCGTGTGACCTTGCAGCTCTGACAGGCTCTAATTGAGGAAAATGCAGTAGAGAAGTAATCAGGAGTTACTGATGTTCTTCATGGGAGAATATTTTTAATTAGATACAAAGCATTTCATGTGTAAGAGGCTAACTAGAAAAGTCAAGAGTTCACATCGAAAGGTGCGCTATCGAAGAAGCTCCTACGCTAAATGTCAGAGACGCTTTATCCCCAAGTTCCTTAGCTTGTGCTCATCTCATATGGAAATCTTCCCTGCACTGAAACCCTAATGCAAGCAGCTTTTAAAAAGCCTTAATACAAGTATTTTCATTAAGGTGTGCAGCTGCTTTTCAGTATATCCCTAAACAATGGCGCCGTTCTCACGAATGGCTTCCCAGTGTGAACCGATTGATACTCCAGTCAACGGTACTGTCCCAAACTTTGCTTGGCATTTCCTCCCTCCACTCATTGCACTGAAAATGCATTCTTGTAATCCAGGCACAAGGGTGACTTCTGCCACATGGAAGAAGGGGGAGCAGAGCCTGATGTGGTGCAGGTTCCCCCTGGCTGAATTCAGGGGCCAGAAAAGCGACTCAGCAGTGCCACGTCTTACAGTGAGCTGTAAGGAAGAGGCCAGGACAGTTCACACCGTGAATTTTCCCAGGTTTAATTCTGCATTCATCCACAGCTTCGCATGAGTCAAGGTAAAGTCAAGACTGACTGCCACGGCTGCAAAGCTGGTAGCAGGCACAGGCTTGTGCTCTATCTCAGTTTTCTCCCCAGGCAGATTCCACCTGTCCTTCCTGCCCCACACCTCCTACCTTATCCAAAAGTCCCAATACCTGCTTTGAGCAGCCTGTGTACTCCCCCTCAGAAAGGTACCTCTTTAGAGGCATGAAAACTTGGCAAAATTCAGGGTATGCTTTCACATGAAAAGAAAAATAAAGGTGTAAAAGCCCTGTTATGGTTAAAGATATGTCAAAAAACAGGGGTTTAACAGGAAAAAAGAAATTCTTCCTTGCTCTTTATTTCAGAACTAGCTTGAATGGTTTTGAAAACAGTTTTCACACTGAAAGCTGCTACCAATGGAAATGCTAGAATAGTCAAAATTAAAGGAAGCTCTTCTACAGCTTCCAATGGTATTTCCATTAATTTTATTACCCTTATCTCTACCTTGAAACTTATTGAAAACACTAAAATGCCTCTTATTTTCCTTCTCTGCCTAGGGAAGTATGCAACATTAACCAAAATCAATTTCTTACCTAAAATGACATTTTTGACATCTCAATATAATTTGACAGCCACTTAGCCTGCCTTCAAATCAAAACCCCTCTATATTTCTAACTACATGTAACACAAGGCAGCTGTGGATGACCCGTGTTTACATTTTCTATGCCTAATTTGCTCTGCTTTCTGAACTGTTAGTAACTGGAGCTGCTAACGACCTAAAAACAAAGTTGTTAGTTGTTTGCAAATGGTTATCAGAAGAAGACAAGCCTCAGATCCCTCCAACCTTAATAACTACTGCCAGAGTTGTTTCCATCCATTAGCAGTTGACAACAGATTGGTTTTACTTCACTGGCAGCCCCACTCAGCTTCACTGAACAACATCTCCCTGGAAAAACACCAGAGTTTGCAAACCTTCACATGAAGAAAATGAACACACGGCTGTAGTAACATGCATTTCAAAAAGGAAATGGAAGCTACCACAGAATTTCAGGATATAACTTTGGTCTTTTGCTTTTTGTAGTAATTCCTGTCATGTAGCCATGTATTTGAATTGGCAAGTGTAATACAACCAACATCCTGAGATCGCAGAATTCTGCATGAAATACAGAAATAAAATTAAAATGTTGAAAAATAACTTCAATAAGGCCTTTTTCTGCTCCAACTCTTTTTCTAAGCAGATCAAGAGTAATTTGACACAACATAGCATGAACAGAGGAGAAACAGCTTTTTAAAAAGAAAAAGTAATCAAACTAACCCAAACCTTCACCTGACCTGCCGGGCCATTTATTTCATAACCAGAGCAGAGCAAAGGGCTAGGTATTCAGACCACCAAGCTACTACACTTGTGATTTTGTCATTTCTCATGCTGCAACAGAAAGCTACTGGAAAACATATGGTGATTATTTTTTCTTTCATAATTAACTTCTAAATTGAAACTGAATTGAAATTAATGGCAGCAAAAGATGAAATAAGCTTCGGCAGAGGTATCCCTGCCCTTTACCCATACTGCATCCTGGGATGCCTTGAAAACAGAAGTCTGTGCAGACTTCACACAGCAATATGAATGCTCAGCACTGGGCTGGAGACAGAACTTCTGACTAGATACTGAGAGGAGGGCAGAGAGCCTCTTGCTGTCCCTTTCCCTCTCCATTTGATGCCTGGCAGTTAAGACAGTAGAAGGAGGCAGAAGTACCCACTGTGACAGCTCTACACAAGTTTCTCTTGCTAGCCCCAGCAATGCTTGTTTCCCTTTATAATACTTTTTTTTATTCTTTTTGCTTCTTTTATAATGTCTCTTAGTCTCATGAACACAGCCTGGAGTGAAGGGAAAGGTTCGGAGGAGGACACTTAAGGGATTTGACAGCTGGACCACCAAGTGTCCTCTAGTAGTGTATCATAGAATCATAGACTGGTATAGGTTGGAAGGGAGACCTTAAAGATCATCGAGTTCCACCCCCCCCTGCCATGAGCAGGGACACCTTCCACTAGACCAGGTTAATTAAAGCCCTATCCAACCTGACCTTGAACAATGCCAGGGATGGGGCAGCCACAGCTTCTCCAGACAATCTGTGCCAGTGCCTCACCACCCTCATAGGGAATTTTTTTTTTCTAGTATCTAATCTAAATCTGCCCTCTTTCAGCGTAAAGCCATTCTCCTTTGTCTTGTCCCTACATTTACACACACACGTATATGCTATCACTTATACTTGAAGAACAACCGTGCCAGTAACACAGCCATTAGTGGCTCCATGGAGCAGTTTACCCACGCAGACAGAGGTGCCTGTCCTGCTCCATGCAGTCTCTGGGTCTGGGCACAGAAGGTTGTTCAAAAGCAAAGATCCTTAGTTCCCCCCTCACACTCCATGCATGCCATTTCTTTACAGAAACAGCTTATGCAGATGAATACTGGTTGCCAAAACCATGATAAATTCAAACAGACAGGCTCTCATAATTACCAGAGAAATCTGTATATGCAGGAGAAAAGTGAACTACGCTCCATGAAAAAAACCTGAACAACATATATGAAAACAAGACAAAGGAAGCTGTTGTTAAAATGAGACTTGCCAAGTTCCTAAAACATTTGATTTTCTCTCTTCCCTTAGGCTTTATAAGCGCAACTGAATGCCATTCTCTGTAAAAGTAAAACCATTCTGTATTTCTTCTGTCATTCTGGGAGAGAGAAAAATAGAATCAGCTTCTCCTGTGACACCCCTGCCCCCAGCAGCACACAGGAATCTCAAGGAAAGGTAATTGCCTATCTATCTCAGAATACTCAAATTGAGAAAAAAAGAATACTGCAGAACTACCTACTAATGGCATGGCGCTGTCCTTCTGCACAGCATCTAGACACCAGCAGCACAAAACCTGTTGCACCCCACTGCCTCAGGATCAATATGCAGGACTTGTTGCTGCAGGCATAGAGCAACAGTGTCAGCCTGAAAATCTATGTTCAAACTCCAGCTATCATGGCAGAATTATCTTTAAATGAACAACACTAGAAAATTGAACTGGAGTATTTTCATGACATTACTTAAACCCTCCCTTCTTTGAGGATTCTGCACTTTGCAGCCAGTGGTGCTTCCCTGCCCTGCCCCTGCATCATGCAGCAAGCCACAGTCCCAAACACAAAGGCAGCAGCCTCATGTTTCCACATGGACAGACCTTCTCCCATCATCTTGACAACACTCCTTATATCACATGATTATCCTTTGCCACTATCTCTCCATTGAAAGCTGTTTTGAGATAAAAGCATTTTTACTTCTTGGTTCCTCCCAGTGTAAATCATTAAAAAGAACTTGCTTGTTGTCTGACCTCATCCAACTATACCCTATAGTTTTTTTCTACACAATCCTTTTTTTTTTTTAATTGCACCCTCAAGGTGACTCTGAATCTAATAGCTGCCCCTCAGCATCTCTGTGAACAGCAGCAAGTGATTATACTGCCACTTCTCCCTACTGTTGAATCACAGTCTACTCCATAGATATGTGTACAGGTTTTACAGGTATCTTTCTAACAAATAAGGTACCTAATACGCCACTTCAAAATGCTGCTGGTATGCCAAAAATGCAGTACTACTGGAACTTCAAAACTCTTTCATAATGTATTCATGAAAGAAACCAGATCACAAAACATGTTATTGCTATTACCTGTGAAAGTCATTACTGTGAGGCCTAACGACTGTATTAAAGCAACATTACGCACTAACGGAAAACCTTTCAAATACGCTGGCTGCTAATAACAAGCCAGCCTGAGCCAGCACATACCACATATTAACCACAATGATTTCCTTTTCTTGACAGAAATCTCTCCGCACAAATTTGCTCTACACTAATGCCTAAAACTGATTTTTCATGAAACAGGTAAGTCATAAACAAAATGAGTTTATATTCGCAGGAAAAAAAACAAAACAAAAACAAACCCAAACCCAAAACCTTTGCAAGGTCAATCCAATGGTTTTAAGATGCATTAGAAATAAGCTAATTCCACAAACACATTCCTTTTATTCTCTTTGGTTTCAGAGGAATGCTTTGCCAACATTCTTAACTTGCATGATTGTTCTTCAACTCACTTCAAAAATGAGTTAATCACAAAAATCACCCTGTTCTGAATTAGTGACCTTGTGATGCCCAATGGACAGGTAGGTTTGTGTGCTCCCATTAAAACATTCACACATTACACTGCAAGTTCTACAAAATCTGGAAATCTCCTGGCTGACACGCACCGCACAAGAACAGAAGTTCTCTTTACACTGCTGCCACCATAGGTTGCTCAAGGCCTGGAACTTGTCTCCAAAATGGCAAATTTCATGAGTTGGTAAGAATTATTTTTAACCTTCACACTTGTAGACTGAACAGAACGAGTGCTGTTTGCTCAGAGCATAAATTGGTTAATAGCACTAAAGATGACGCTTTGGTACATTCACACAAGAGCATCAAAGGTTGAGTTCACTTTTTGATATTGGAAGGGTACGTTTATTAAATCGCTTTGTTAAAATATGTTGGCAGAAATTTTAGATGAAAAGCGTAACAATGATGTAACAATGTTTTCTGTGAAACACAGGTGGACCTGGCACACTCTTCACCATACAAAAAGAAATTCAACTACACTATCTCTACTGGATATATAATGCTCTCTGAATTAAACATAAGAGTGTGAAAACATTTTCCTTTCTTAGCTAACAAAGAAAGACTAATCTAAGAAATTCAGTTTACATTGCCACCTTTGCAATGTCATATGGGTGTACTACCAGTTTCTCCTCCTAGACTCAGTCATCTATTAAAAACCTTTAGGAAAAAGAGCAAAGAAGTAGTGTAAGAAATCCACAACTGCAGAATGCAAAGGAAGTATTTTCCAAGGCAGGAAACTCAACTTCCAAGGCTCATCTGGCTCTGATGGTTTTCAGCTCCTAAAAGCTTTCCATTCTTCTTTTCTTTGATTTAGCTTTTGGAAGCTGTTGTGGGAGGTATTATATATTTGAGGGAGGCTTTATCCTCAGATTGCCAACAAAAAAGGACAAGAGGGGAAAAGCAGAAAAAAAAAACCAAAATCTCATGTAAATAGCCTCAGAAGAGGTGTTTTAAAAAAGAAGAAACCTGACAGCCACAAATTAAACCACATTGCATTTATTCTGAAGTAGAATTAAAATGCATGGCATCATTGACTACATCTGCTAAGAAGTTAGCCAGCTTCTGTATAAAAAGAGCTTCTGCTAAGGACGACTCCACCTTGCCTGCATCTCATCCATGGAGTCTCTGTAACAAACACATGCTGGCTGGGTTGTGTTTCAGATAACTGAAGGAGTCAGTCAAAGGAGAAGTCAAAGAAAGAAACATACTAAAACAGGTTCCCCACAAGAAAAGGTTTATACAGCCTTAGTTATAATTTATACACTTACTTAAGAGGGATAAAGAGAGGACTTCACAACCCAATAATAAACAATTTACTCTCATTATATTTTATTGTCGAGACTGTCAAGCAAGTCCATAGATATTAATAAAATTATGTAATTGTTTAGACTGGAATGAAGCACAGCAACAGCTAAAATACTCTGCAGATGGGATCCAAGACTATCAAATCTACTCTTCCTCCTAAGCTTGCTCTTAGACACTCTAACCATGTGCCTAAAAGCAAACAGAACAGGCTTCTTATTTAACTTATTCTTAAAAACTGATACTATAAAGCCTAAGTTAAGCAAAAGGAATACAAATCTACTCCCAAGTTGCTGGGCAGAGAGGGAGGGTAGAGATTGCCTCTATCTTTTCCAATTAATCGGGAATCACATAAACAGCTCTTAGTGATTGTATACCACAACTTCAATGTTGAAGAAACATGGAGGCATCTTTGTCTAAACAACAAAACTGCAGCAGGCTATGCTCTGTACCTGCCCTATGGCTGTAGGATAATAAAGTCAAATAAAAGTAAGAGCATCTTTGACAGAAAAGGAAGAATTATGTTCAAATTAATACTTGAAATTTCAGTTGAAAAAATATGGCCAGGTAGAACAAAGTGCACTTCTTCCCAGACTAGAGAGAACCAAACTACAGAACATCTGCTTCAGAGGCACCAGAACAGTAACTGCATGCCCCAGCCAATGAATGACCAACGCAAACTTTACCCCAACATTACTTAGCAATAGCTTATGCAGCCTCTTCTTTGAATAAAGAAAGCTCATCAGTAATCGACGGGTTAAATCCTTCTTCTCATCTTCCTCCTTTCCTTGGCTTCCCACGCAAGACCAAACCTCTTTCATAAATGAGAGCTGTCCTCCTACGTAAGATTTATATTAATAAAATCACTCTTCAAGGATCACAGGCTCCATCTATCCCAGCACATTAAGCAGTGCCAGGGAATGTTCCCAGGAGAAGGAACCTCATTGTCTGCACTCTCATGGTGGGAGATGGTCCCTGGCAGTGCCTGACCTCAAACCAAGCAGCGCTCTCCCAGCTCAGGAGTAAGCTCTGCCACAACCAGTTGGGATGTGACCAACCCATTCTGGAGTGTAACAGATCCAACAGTGCTGGCTAGGGCTCCTCCATGCCAGCTGGCCACAGTGCCAAGGCAGCCACAGCTTTTTCCTTCACTGACAAATCCCAACAGCACACCACCAGCATCATACAGGATGAGCCAGCCTTGGATCTCCTTCTGTTTCACATGTAGGTGTCTCTAACAGTCTAATGTACAGCCACTGGAGAATTGAACAGCTACAACAGTACATGGTTCCCAGAAGTTAGCTTCTCCCCTGTCTATGGACACCTATCGCTGTTGGTGTTTCCAGCAGAGACAATGCACTTTAACACTGGCAAGTGATCTCCCACAGTCCAGGTAAAACTATCTGTAATTATCTTGGTAGCATTAAAATCCAATGAGTTTAACTCCAGGAAATGTGTTCTATTTCTGTTAGTATAAAATTCTAAATTACATGAAAGTAATCCACTGATTCAAAAGGGACTTTATGAATGCAGAACACAGGCTGTAAGTATGGCTGCCTTCCACAGCTGCCCTGAGCACGGAAACCCTCAGTTTCACCAGAGGCATTCAAAAATACCTAGATTATAACTATTTAAAATGACAAATCAAGCTGCTTTCTGTACCCTCCTGCACTCAGAACACTTTGCTGTATACAGGAAAGGTCACATATGCCTTTAAATGTGCTGCTGGGTTTGATTCTATTGTTTCAACAAAATACAAACATTAAGAGACCAAGACAAGTTATCTGAGGGTGATACTGTCCTCACCAGCCAATGCTCTATTTTGCGGAGCTCACAGGACTCACACTTGTATCATTCCTGTTTCTCACCCCATCTCCTGTGTCTACAACAGCTAATTCCAGAGAAGCTTCCAGTAAGACTGGTTTTAACACTAACTTCTGCCGCCATTTACCTTAGCACCTGAAGTGAAGAACAGAGGAAAGCCACATATCGAGGTACCTCTGATACAGTAGGTGAAGGCTGTAAAATCCATGTTCAGCCTGTGTTCCCCTCCCTTTGGACCTGTTGAGCTGAGCACCAGTGGTACCACAAACGGTCAGGAAAAGACCAGTACTCCAGCTGGCTGGCTCAAACACTGGCAGTGGTGTAACTGTGCAAACTCAGGCCATGGGACAAGCACTGGGGTGTTGTGGGCTGGGACAGATGAGATGTAGAAGTTGAAGGTGCTATCACCAAGCCTCACCATCATTTCCCAAAGCTGCAATTCCGCTCTTCTGCTGGAGGAAGAGAAAACGAGGTGTGTGCCTCAGCTGAGGCACCAGTATCTCAACCTGTTCCCATGAATTCCAACACAGCTCCCCTCCTCCTGGGCTGCAGTGCAGGCAGGGCCTGATCTAGCTCATTACAAGGAGGGCTGGATATCTCCTGATGAATGCACCCTCTGTAATTAGTGGGTGATGAAGTGGCTCTCAAGACAGAGAGGGCAATTAATTACCAGAATCTACTCTAAAACCAAATATTTTGGTTTAAAGTATCACACCAAATGTGTATTAACACCTTTTGTTTGACACTATGCAGTATAAAAGGCAGCACTGCACTATCTATTTTTGGATCAGAATGCTCAACTAATACAAGTGGAATAGAAGAACATTAAGTAAAAGCAAAAGATAATTTGAAAAATATGATCTAAAAATCAGACTCAGAGTGAAATGGAATTTTCATCTCCCAGATGACCGATGGAACACGAAGTGACTTAACTCATCTGACAAGATGGATTACAGCTGGCCCCTTATCTCTTGGCCTGCTTAGCAACATGAAAGGAAAAGAAAAACAATGCATTAATTGATGGTGGAGAACGTTTTTCTTCCTAATGGTTTCCAGCCAGAATATTTGAGCTTGAGCCATTTCCCAAATAATGGCTAGCATTTGTGTACACATTACTTTCTTTCATGTGACAAGGAAATGTAATTTTTCTTTGAAAACGTACTCATTAAAGAAGCAAACCCCTTCCACCTCCCCAGGTCTTTGCACCCCATTCATAAGTGTGACATAGTATAATCGCTTTAGAAGTCTAGAGGAACCACAGATCCTTTGAAAACTCTCACAGCAGAGACACAGCCTTGTGCCTACTCACCGATGCCCTCTCTTAGATCAGGTCTATACAGTATTTTAAGGTTATTTGCAATGCAAGAATTATCAGGGATCCCAATGAGGTTGAGAGTTATTTTAGAAAACACCAGAAAACCAAAGAAACTAATGATTATCACTAATAATTGAGAGAAGCAGGTATCATTAATACAGTCATAATACTACATAGGTTGATTATACGCTCAGAAGTCACTTGAAAGTATTTATTTTCTCTGATAGGGACTTTTCAGCCCACTCTCTCAGAGCTCTTTCAAGAAAAGGAAATGCACAAAGGGAGCTGCAGATGATTGTGCACTACTTCTTTACAGCCTCAGTGCTCAGGGAGATAGGAGAGGCGGGAATAACAATGGATGAAATTCAGTATGGAGAGGTGAGAACCATTGCATGCTGGCTGAGGCACCTGACATCCTCCTATCTACTGCTACTAACGTGCAGATCCTCAGAAGACACTCACCTGCATATGGGCTCAGTGAAAGCTTCAGTGAAAGCCCCTAGCCACTACATGCTATGCCTATTAGAACCAGAAAACAAATACCTACCAAAAAGATTAAATCAAGATAGTGTGTTCTGTAAGTATGTCACACTGATGCCTTGGGTTAGACAAATGTATCTGCCTGAGCCTTATTTTTCTTGCCTTCCACTGAGATATGGCTCAGACCACAGTGGTCCAGCAGAGAGCATGGTATCTATCTGATACAGAGGCCTGAGCTGCTGCCAGAACACAGACTGTTTAGCACAAGACCAGAAGAAATTAAGTTTTTTCTCTGTTACAGCAGAAACTGCTCAGTCTCCCTGCGTGGGCTGCACCCAGAGAGAGGCTTAGTTAAAGCAAATGGCAACGGCAGTAGAGTTCCCTACCTGAGACTAAAGCTGGATTTCAGTTTTACAAGGAATCAGATCCATTATGAACATGCAGGCATACACAATTAATTTAAGCCCACTCTGGAAACAGGGAACTAAAAGATGCTACATCATGGGAACACTCCCAGCAGTGCTGCCATGAGAAGTACTGCTTATCTGACTGGACAGATCAGGATGTTGAGTGCCTGCTACTTAAAGCAAAGACAGGCCTGACCCTATACATCAAGTCCTATTATTTTATTTATAATCACAATAGTGAGATGTGCACTAGCTCTGAGTGGCAAGGTACACTTTCCTACTCTCTCCCTTCCTGATGTACCAATGGAAAGAACAGGAATTTCAGTGAACAGCAATAATTATCATATAAGGCTTGAGGCAACCCATAAGAAAAAGGAACCAAGCAGCCTCCAAACACTTCCATCAAAAACTGGGGATCAAAAAACTCCAGTCCTCTGCTGCAATGGATCCCACAAGACACTGTAAGTTGGGAAGGCCTTGGTGAGTGCCATATTTTCCAGGTGATGGCAAGGTATCTAAGAAACACACTTATTCCTGTCAGCAGCTCTCTGAAATATTTAAAAGTTCATTTTCTAGAGTAATAAATATATTTCATAACCATCCCAAGGGTGTGTTTCCTCTTCACTGAAGCTACTGTACTTGGCAAGGAAGCGGTGTGACATTTTTTCCCCAAAGGCTATGGAGCGATAAATAGTAGCTAAAATGAATGTTTCTGTTAGATGTAAAGCCTCTGCAGAGCAGGCTTTGGAAAGCAAGGTTGGGATTAAAAAGCCCCAAATTTAAAAATCCTGAAAAGTAAATGTTCGAGTATCTGAAACAGAGCCATGACTGATTCACAGAGAATAAACTATTTTAAAGCAAACTCCCCCACGACTCTTCTGTACAAAAGAACTGAGGAATTAGAGACATCCTCTTACTTCCTTTCACACAATAAACTTCCCTCTGAAGATGCACCATAAACTAAAATGCAATCTCATTAAAATATTAAGATATTTTATTGATACTGAGTTGTAGTCAGACATTGGAAGTTCAAGCATCTTCCAGTCCACTCTACATGTTTCTACATGTCTGTTCTTGAATGAGCTCGCTTGAGATACACATCAAAAGAGTAACGGTAAAATTAGTGGTCTGAGGGGTTTGCCATTTGTAAATCCATGAATTACAAGCTCACCCTCAACATCCTGAAGTTTAGGTCACCAAATGATGAAGGTTTAAAAAAAACCCAAAACAACACCTGGGTTATTTCCCTTGTGGTTTTGAACTGTCAGCCACACACTTGAGTCATGTTTTCAAAAGTTTTGGCATAAAAATAATTCTCTTTAGGTTTTAATGGAAACAGATGCAATCGTACAGTTTACCAGGCTGGCCAGGTGTTTACAAAAACATTTCATGAATTCACACTTAACAGCTTAATATGGAATTTAACTACAGTCAAAACCTGCATTGACCCATGACAACGTTATTGAAATGGCACTATTTATGTCTTTCAGGTTCCTGTGAAAAATGCCTGCACTACATGTGCTCTGAGCCACATTAATGGTCACTCAGCCTAAACTTAGTGTTTGATCTGCGGTATCATATTTTCTTAGAGACTGAGGCCCTGCTGCAAACTTCAGATGCTGGTCAGTAATCCCAAAGGGTGACAGCAACCTGCAACAGCACCCAAGGAAAGGAAATCTGGGAGGTTTACTTCCAGGCCTGAAGCTGAGGATAAGTACTACAGACCGATACGGAAATTAACCTTTTTGATCCCCTCTAAGTGAAGTAACACAATGGGTACACAATGGTTGATTACAATGGAAAAAAAAAAAAAAAAAAAAAAGAAAAAAAATTTTAGCAAAGGCTTTACTTTATATAGGATATTTTTTAAGCTCTCACAACATATTTATAAGAAGCAAAATCTTCAGGTTTGATGACTGTGGTCACCAATACCCTGAGCTGCAAATGGAGAATCAAACAGTTGGCAAAAGAAAATTACTTTTAAAAATACCCACATCAGCTAAACAAAGCATTACATCATTACACACAGAGTTAACAAACACCAACACATCTTTGTTCCCACTTGAGCAATATTAGAACAAAAAGTCAGTGCCCCTAATATCCATTTGGATTCATTCCATGGACATCTCTTTCATTCCTAGAGAAACTCAGCAATGATGAAATTAATTGAAGTCAAATGTTTGCTATTTTCTACCCTATAAACATCTGCCACACCGAAATGCATTTTCACAGGTGATTGCATAATGCAGGGGAGCAGTTAATCAGATATGGTGCATTCCACCACTTGGTCACTCTTTCCAGTCCAGACCCAAAAAACACCCAAAAAGCCCAAAGTTTCCATCAGCTGTTCAGTTGTATTTATTATACTTCCTGGTAACAACCAACTGTTTGCACAATTTCCCTGTAAAAAACTCAGCAGCAAAATAAAACCTCGACCAAAATGACTAACTTTTGAGTCCGGGCAAGATTATTCACGTGCCTAAGTCTCCTGTCTTGGAGAATGGAGGCCAAGACATGTTTCTTCACAAATGGCTACGATTTTATACAAAAGCTACTGAACTTCAACAGCATTCAAACCATGGCTCTAGGCTGCATCCTACTATCAGTCACAACCTACACTTTCACATGATACACAACATGAAGATCTAATGCACACAACCAACAACAGACTGCATTCATCTACAGTCAGACTTACATGCTGAGTCCTACAGACTCCATTCTGCGGGAAGTCCTCATAAACCTTAACATCAACACAAAATATAAGGTGGCTACTGACCTGGCTCTCCAGAGGCTACCAGTACAGTAGTGACAATTGTTCCTAGCAATTCCATACAGAGCTCAGCTACAAATGAACGTTCCTAAGTGTTGGGTCATCTTATACAAAGCGTGGAATGGGAAATACACTTTAGTCACAGTTTGGTATTTGTCAGAGTTGTGAAGAGCACACAAACACACCCTGGTAAGTAGGAGTAGAGCCCATAAATCTCTGTCAGTGCTCTGCTTATAATAACAGGCAGGAGAAGTATTATTCTGGAGCAGTGTTTCCATTGCCTTCAGATGCAAATGGAGGTACCACATACAGAAAGCACCTAATACTTAACACTGAATTACTGTGTAACTGCATGGTATTTGCAAGTCAAGCAACTTCAAAAATTGTGCCTAAGTAATGGTATCCCATAGAACACCATGCACTATGTTTGGGGACACAACCAGAGGCAGCATTCCCATGCACAACCTCAGCATCATCTGGCAGCTATTTTTTTGTTTGCTTGTTTGTTTGTTTTTCCAGGAGCTCAGAACGACTAACTCAGCACTCCCTGTTTGCAGTCAGTCTTATAACAGGGCTTCGAAGCATGAACTGCCCATTTAAGTCAATTTCTTTTACCTGGGAATTCAAGGCAACATTTACATGCCCTAAATATGAATTCCTTTATTCCTACTTTAAGCATAATTAGGTAATCAAGCAAAGCTACAGACATGTATTTCAGCCAAGCAGCCATTAACTAGTGGGAGCAGCAGCATTAGCAGCTGGGAGTTTATTTTGGGGCACAATGCTAAAATCCTGATCCATAAACAATCCCATTGGAAAGCATATAAAAAAACAGAGAGAAATTAATATTAATTGGGAAATCACAATGAGACAAGAAAGGAGATGGGACATCAAGACGCAAAAATGTTAACCAGAAGATAAACTTCCTGAATATGAGAAGAGAGAAAGAGGGAAGCAGAAAGCTGTATCTAGAAATCTTTAAAAAGGACCGGAGGCATTTTGAATAGTTACATTTTAATGAAGTTAGAAATAACTGGATGAAACTGTATGACCTGTGTGATACAACAGAGCAAACTAGAGGATCTAAGGTTGCTTTTCCAGCTTTAAAATCTAAAAAGCTCTGTACAGAAAAGAAGCTGGAGCAGCAGCAACACAGACAGAGCTATCCAGAATTTCTTTTTTCAGGTGGAGAAAACATACTGCTAAAAATAGTAAGAAAACATGTCTGATATATGCATATACTGCTCTGTTCTCCACTACTCGCATCAGTACTTAGGATTTTAACATATACATTGGGAAGGAAAAACCAACCAACCAAATAACACAAAAGGATGCACTGGGTACCAAGGGAATGTCTTCACAGGTGCCAACCAACTTACACCCCGTGAAACAGGAAAATTCTCAGCCATGGTGGGTATTCAGCCCCATCCAGATAGCAGATGGTGAAGGCACAGCCGCCACCAGCTCCTTGGGCTTACAGAGGTATGTTCCTCAGCAGCCCCAGCCTCACTATGCTGGGCACATGGTGTGCAAGAGCTGGGAGCCACCAATGAAAAGGCTGGACCAACACAGAGTTGCTCCAGCTGCTTACAGCTGCTGGACACTGCTCTGTGCTCCAGGGACAGCTGGCACAGGCTGGGCAGCCAGTGCTTCCCAATAAACAAAACACACATACTTGCATTTTTCAGGTAACTTTGGCAATAATAGCTCGATTGTTTCCTTTGAGAGAACTGCAGGGAGAGTTAGTTATCAAAGTAAAATGTGAAGCTTTTAAGGCTTGGGGCAGGGGGAGAGAGAGGAGGGGAAACCCACACCTTTCCTTATTCCCTAGCCTTCAGCAGAAGGACTGTACTTAGAGATGCCAAATTAAACCTTTGGTGTCACTGCAGGTTTTAAAGTGATCACTCTCCTATTTTCTTCTTCTCAGGTCACGCACCATTCCCACTACACACCAGCACTCCAGAAAAGAAAGCAGTAATTTCTGGATCGCTGACATAAACTAGAGCAAAACGTAAGGAGGAAGATAAAGATCAGTATTTCTAACAAAACCAAGGCCAGTTTCACAGTAACAGCAGCAACTGGCTCTGCTGTGGGACATCAAGCAGAGAGGAGCAGTGGACACTCCAGCTGCAGGGCTGCTATTCCTGGTTGGAATGTGTGAGCCATGAAAAACATTGCATGAAATTCAATTTAAAGGGTTGGCACTTTGGCATCTGGAGTAAGGGAAAATTGTTCATAGATGATGCATATTTCAGCTAGAAATCATAAAACAGCCTTGAATAAGGAATACTACTATTTTCAAAGAACCAGTATTCAGATTTTGGTCTCATTTTTAGCATTCCTTTAACCAACAGAATTTCCCCAAAAGTCTTTTAGTTTTGGGTTTGGTTTTGGTTTTTTTTTTTTTTTTTTTTTTACAATCTTGCATTTAATTTCTAGAAAATGGCAGCCAAGAAATCACATTGCCAAAATACTGTTTTGAAAATAAACCAGGAATTGTTAAAAATAAGAAACGATATGCACAGACACATACAGTTCTCTGAATCTGAAGTAATCCATTACAGAAAAGAAATACTTTACCAGATAATTAAACTTCTTACTCTGTGCTGATAAAAAGAGACTCAGTAAGAAATCAAATCCAGACTGTTATTTGGAGGGACGTTCTCAAATACTTAGTTTCTGTGGAAAAATTACGCACTTATTACACTTACAAAGGCTTGTGATTCCCTTAAGGACTCGAAATGCTAAATCATTTCTCCCACTGGCTCTAGTTTCTATTATATTTGAGTGCAGCAAGAGAACAAACAGGTGACTTTGCTCACTGCTCCAGCTGTGCGACACCATTAGACTGACCAAAATTAATAAATAACAGAAGACTTAATGAGGAAGAAAGAACACAGGAACTGGCTTTAATTGGGATCACTCGTTCTGCAGAACTGGAGGATGGCTATAACGTAAGAAACTGCTTGAGAGGAAAGTACAGAGGAGTCCGGATCTGGCAGGCAAATGTGACACATATGTGGCGAGGTAGGCTGTCATCCATCTTTCTGAATGGAGATCTCTTTGTTGTTCTGCTGGGGCCATTTGTAGATGTCCGGCTTGCAGAGTGCGCAAGATGAAATTGGTGTGCATTGAACAAAAACAGGTTATGTTCATAAAATCCAAAGAGATGGAGGGACCAGCCCTGCGAACAGGGATGTTCTTGGTTGTCAGGGTAACGTGATCACCCCAGACAACACCAACGTCAGCAGCAATCTGCAGCACACATTGGGTACCCAAGCATACAAGTCTTCCTGCTTCCCTCTCATAATTAAACCACAGAGAGATGTAGGTAACTGTTGCTAAGGTGTGGCTCAGTGTTCTGCATGCTAGGAGTCCAAGAATCTGGCTAATGCTTACAAAAGAGTCTTACTGGGGTTATCTATGCAACTTTTCAATATAAATAAAAGGAATCAACAGACAGCAGTAAAAGTAAGCAGAACTATAAGGAACGATCCTTTTCTTAAGGATCTTAAGGATTTGCGTCCAGCAAATGCGGTCAGATCCAATAACACAATAAAATATCATTCGTTTTTTTTTTTCTTTATGGTTACACCCATGTAGCTTCGCTTTCACTGGATCAGATGCCCACTGTATACACTCTCCTGAGAAGTTAATGCACGGTTTTCCAAGTTTCAAAAATGTCAACATCTGCAGCCAGACCTCTGGATCAGTAGCGTGTTGTCTTCTCCAGCAACACAACAGACTTCACTACACAGGTGCAAACAGGCAAAGATTCAGATACAGAGTAGAATAAATGACCAGATGAACAAGTTGTGCTTGTGTGCCTTGCTAATGATACCATACAACAAATAAAGTGAAAGTCATATATGGCTGACTTAAGCAAAAATGTGCAATTTTTAAGGAATTATTACTAGTGAAAGTAGTTACAGTTTCTAACAGTTACTGATCCCACAGCATTACAGATGTGTGTTTAATCAATCACTCTTCTATTCCAGTCTGCTCACTTAGTGTTTTGGACAGACTGTCATGGCTTAACCTAGCAGGTAGCTAAACACCACACAGCTACTCGCTCACGGCCACTCAGTAGGATAACAGAAAGAATTGAGAAAAAAACAGAAAAATCCATGGGTTGAGATAGTGACAGTTTAATAGGACAGAAGTGGAAGGGGAAATCATTATTATTATTATTATTTTAAAAAATAAACCCACAAAATCAGTAGGGCACAACACCATGCTCACTGCCTGCCAACTGATGCCCAGACTGTTGCTGAGCACAATGTCTTATGGCATGGGATATCCCTTGGGTCAGCTGGGATCAGCTGTCCTGGCTGTGTCCCCTTGAACGTCTTGTGCAGCCCCAGCCACCTCACTGGTTCAATGGTGTGAGCAGCAGAAAGCGCCTGACTGCAAGCACCACTCAGCAGTAGCCAAAACATTCCTGGGTTTTCAGCATTATCCACAGCACTATATGAGCTACTAGGAAGAAAATTAACTTTAACCCAGCCAAAACCAGGGCACCCTAAAAATGTGTTCAGAAAGCTATCTAGCTGAAAAGAATTCCCATGGAGTAGAAGACATTTCATATTGTGAATTTTTAATGTTAAAGTTGATGAGAACAGCCTCCTGGTTTCCTAATCTTACTCCGTGCCACTGCTGGTTTTTTCTTTGCAGAAGACCTTCCTAAAAAAATACTGTATTTAAACCACTTTGTTTGAACCCCTCTAGAGGCCAGACCAGCTCTTTAGCATTATGCAGTGATTAAAAACAGTCACTAAATGGGATACATGTTAGTGGTTGTGCAGGAGATAGAAATAATATGATTTTAAAAAAACATTCAGGTAAAACTAAGTATATTTTTTCATTGTTCTGCTGTCAGAGGAAAATTTATACTCAACGAGGATTAATGGGAGAGGGAGACTTACAAACAAACCATAAATTCAGGAGCTTCTGAGTTAAAAAGGTGGAAAGCAGCACTCTTAATTTTCAGAGCAGCATTTCCCCAGCTGATGAGGATCATGCTTCTTTCCCTTGAAGTCCAAGAAACTTAACTGCGCTTGTCTTTCCCCTCTTTCCTCCCTTAATATGTCACAAGCTGATGGGTTTGCATTTAGGACTAATAGGTCACAAATGATAAATTCTAAAGTCTTTCCACAGTAATTTCACAGTCAATACCAAGCTACACCAGTGAACTTTCTCCCTTTTATTTGAAACTGAGTTGGTGTTGCTAGCATAAATATTTACTTTATATCCATAAACACACATGTACCTTCCCCCCACACACCCTTCTGACTATTATGTAGTTACATAGCTTATAATACCCATGTTTTTTCAAATTCAACTGCCTATTAGCAGTTGTAGGGAACCAAGGACATGAAATACCAGCTAGCACTGAAGCTACCTAGCAAGCAGCCATACCCTCAGCCAGTATCTTGCTCTGCAAGGTAATTTACAGATTATCAACAATCTCAAGTTTATTTATCAACATGGGAGCAGCACTTCTGACATTAAGGCAGGGAAAGCCTCTAGTTCTGCTGGTGCCATGTGCACCCTTCCATGTAGAGGCTCAGTGGGTCCTCCTCTCCAAGCCACATACCCCCCAGCTGCTGTGGAAGAATCCCCCTGGGCTTCATTAGCACTGCTGCACAATTAAGCACAGAAGACTCATGACAGCCACAAAACATCATCTGAGTTACCATATGAATAAGGTAACAAATGTAAGTTACAAATAATATCATTCAGCTTGTGTTTTATATCAATCATCGTATGCATTAAAGACGATAAAAAAAATAGTCTTCATGTATCATTTGTGTGCTTTGCATTAAAAAGCCTTTTAAATCTCTTCAAGTACTGCTCTACGCTGTGACCTAAAATACAAACAAAACTCAGGCAAGGCCGTCCTTTTAAATTGAGTTTAAAATCTACACCCAACACCTCTCTGTGTTGTTTAGGTGATAACAGATTACAATTTTTTTTAAACATCATATTGTTTTTAATTCCACTGGATTCATGTCAGACGGGAAAAGCAGTTCAACACCTTTCTTAAGAGGAGCTCTGCCATCACCTGGCACAAGGCAGATGGGGATTACAGACACTGTGAACAAGAGTTCAAGATGCCCTACAATCACATTAAAGCAGAGCTGGATTTCAAAAGCACTCTGGATTTCTGGCTGCCCTTATGACTTCCTATCTCAGGTAAAAGTAGAACTTTGTCTCCATGCCTGGCTACACAAAATGAAATTACTCCAAGGTTTCAGGAGTTAAAAAATACTAAGACACAACAGTTCTTCACGTGGAAAAAGAAAAGGGGATAGGGGAGGTGGGTGGGTGGGTGTGAGTCAAAATCTAATAGAAATTCATTCCTTAACTGGTACTTTTGAAGCTGTTTCTTTTTCCTTTATTTTCCATGGCTGGACAGCCTTTGTGGAAGCTGAAGTTTACCTGCAGGATGTATACATGTAGGTAACTAGCTTACAAAACGACATAGGTGATCTCAGTATTCATTTGTGAGGAATGCCTGTTGTCTCTTTCTGAAACCTTAGATACTGATTGAATTAACAAATACAAATGCATAGGTTGTAATAGAAATTCACTGAAGTCAAAGGACTGGAAGTTAGGCGTACCTTGAAGGAATCAGATGGTTATGAAGCTTATACACAGTCAGTGATATAATGATTTTTGTGACTCTTACCATAACATTCCCTGGCTTCAGTTGATGGACTTAACCTTAATAACCTACTGCAAAATGACATCTATTCATAACTCAGAAGAGTACATTTGATAAGCTTGCACAGGCCAAGATTATGCTAAAAATATCTAATATTGCGTTAAAAAGCATCTACCATCAAATTTTGATTTGTATCAGTCTTCACTAATTGGTGCACATCAATCCAGATTCCTCTGTGCATTATAAGCAGCTGTCCTCAACTGCCAAATTTATTATGCTTTCCATTAAAAAAATTACCAGTGGCACAAGTGGTGGCAGTGACCCTTCATATTTTTGTTACAAGCTGCAGAAAGGGACTATCTAAAGCGCTGTAAGTTAAAAAATGGCTTTGGCCATTGTGCTGGCTTGGGACTGTAATTTTATTCCATCACCAATCCCTCCTCCTCCTACCCACCATATCTGCCTTTTTCTCTCCACTAGGGACATCACACCTTCCCGGTTTTGCTGATTCTTGACTTCTCCTTTTCCTACTAAATCCTCAAGAGCTAAAAGTCAATTAACAACCATTTATCTCCGTGACATCAGGGGTTTTTATGTATGCATTGAAGTACGTCTGTATGACACTCCAGGATCAAGGATGATCTCTGCCTCTTCCTTTCAAACACGACAATAATCAATGCAAATACTTTAATAGTAATGCCATAGCCATTCATCATTCCTGATCTTAAAACTAAGATGTCTGCTTTGAAGTGAGGATACATTAAATGACAGTACTGGCCCCTTCAGTAATTATGTCCCTTTCATGGCAAGTTTTCTGGTATACAACAGCTGGTTTTATTATTATTAATGCTGCACATTGACTACAAAAAATCTGACCTGAATGGGATAAAACCAAACCAGCTGTTTCATCTCCTTTCATCTATCCACATCTCAAAGGGGGCTTTGTGCACCATCAGTTTCCACTGAAGAGCTGAAAAATCACATGTCACAACAGGGGCCCGATGTATGTGGGTCATCTAATAACCGGCAATCCAGAGCCCTGCTGATGGAAATCTCTGCCCAGCCGATCCTCCTCTTCTTAATCTCACCAGGCTGAACTGGCACAGGGGAAAACAACAAGCACTCACTCCACTTAATTTCTCCTGTGAATAAATAAACATGTCCAGTTGCAGAAGCTGCCCTGAAATCCTGATGAGCAGCAGGACTTGGAGGGAAGGGGTTTTAGTGCCTAAAACTAGAAAAACAAAATCCACACACCAACTTCGATCCACTTAGATCCACATTGCTTCTGCACACAATAGAGAAATCATTCTCTTTTTCCAAGGCAGAAAATCACTTCTCCCAGCCCTCTCCATCACAGCCCCCTTAGTTACCCTGGTTTTGCATACCAGTCACCAAAGGAGATACATCAGTACTGTCCACTAACTCAAGATGATAAAAGCTCAAAACCAGAACAAGTTAATTACTATCTCTCTTAATTTAACTTGCAAAGAATAATTAGAGAGCAAAAGAAGCCCACACAAAAATGCAAAAACATCCCACAGCCACTCTGTGGACTTCATCAAGGTCACCCACAACTCCCACTTAATAATCCCAGATGTGATTAGGGGTGAAGCCTGAAACCAGAACAATTCAATTTAACATGAAGAGATTAAATATAAACTTAGCTCACTAAAATACTGTAACGGTTAATTAGTGCATCATTGACTTGAGCTGATGTTGCTAGTATCAGAATATTACACATGTAAACTATGTTTTAGGGTATTACTTAGCCATGGCTCCAATATGGCTGACTCTTTCCAGGCTTCCTCTCAAACACCAGTAATTACATTTTAAGAAAAAGCCACTCAACACATTTCTTTTTGTAGCCTGGAAAAAAAAAAAAAAGAATCGTTCAAATAGATGTTTATTTCCAACAGCAATAACTATTAAAATAAGATACAAAGATCACACACAAACACTGTAATACACAGTGCTGTGTTTCCTGTAGTTTAAGTTGTCGCTGTAACAGCTAACAATATGGTACCTCATATGTCCTTTGGCGAGTTAAGGAATCAGTCAACTTTATAATGAACACAGCTGTTAACTGAACATGCTCAGTGTACCCATAGTTACACCCTGCACAGAGGCCAATCCTGACCTGGAGCAGCTGGGACTACACCAACACCCCAACAGCCCACCTGAGGAGGAAAGCCAGGTGTTGGAAAAGGCCAGAGCACAGCATCCCTGGGCAGCGCTGGGCTCCTACACCAGCTCCAGCAGCACCGGCGGGAATTTCGGTGGCATTTCACCAGCAGGAGCCTCAGGAGCATGTGAGTGCAACAAAGCCCAGCAATAGTGAGGTGTCTTTAATCCAAAAGCACCCCAACAAAGCCCAGCAATAGTGAGGTGTCTTTAATCCAAAAGCACCCTGGTTCAGGGTCAGTAACCCCTGAAACAAGGTGAGAGTGAAGAGCCTGGAGGGAAATGGTGGGATACTGAAGTACAAACACCTAAAGAAAGGCAAGGAATTACCCTAAAGCACAAATCCCAACTCGAAGTCCTCTCTCCTCCTGAGCCCAAGACACAAAACAAAGGGAACTGCGCCAGTGCTGCAACGCAGCATTTCCCTTTGCACAGAAAAGTGCCTAGTGAAAAATACTCCTGTAAAACTTTTGTTGCGCTGCTCCAAGCCTCGATGCCAGGGCTGCTCCAAGTTTTACTCGGATTCAAAGGCAGGATTTCCCACCCTCTGTTCTACACTAAAAGCAAAAGCTTTCCTCAGAGTAACAATGGGATGCACTAGCCTGTAAATGAAGAAATTGCATTCACACCATGAGAGAACCACGTGTTTCCATTAATTAGCATTATCTATACAAAACGCCACTTCAGTAGCAAGTTAGCTTCTCACAACTGGCCTTAATCCAACAGGCCTGCCATGGAGCAATGCAGAACACACCACTTAAGATCTCCCCATTTCAGGGCTGAATCTATCAGTAGGGCTGCTCAGACTTCGGGTAGTGTCAGAATCAAGAATGTCCTTAATGCCACCAAGTTGGAGCACAACAACATGTAGGCTTTTAATTAACGTATCTAATGTCCAAGTTATCGTGCAATTAATAGTTGCAGCACTTCTACAGTCTCTCAAGTTCAGTGTTAGTGGTTCAAATAATAATTACAAAAAAAAACTATTCTGAAGAAATGATATAATAAACATTATGGAACAACTTCGTTGGGATACTTCTAATGCACTACAAAGATTAATCCCCAAGTAGGGAAAAAAACAAAACAAAGCAAAGCACTTGCACAGTCCCACTGGAGTAATTCCTTGGCAGTAACCATTCTTTCCAGAACTAAGGATTTAGTGTTACAACTTGTGATGTTCTACTAAAGCCTTAGAGACAGCAGAAACTCTCTGAAATACATGTTATTATAAAAATTTCCATACTGCAACTAAAAAGAACGAATAAAAAACTAGTTATGAGCGGCGTATTTGAAATCAATCTGAACAAGCCATAAATTTACATCTGACTGTTCAAAAATCCCTTGGTTTCAGCATTACATGAATAAAGTGTGCGATAAACTGCAACCATATCAGAATGCAGAATTAGAAACAAAAACATTTTAAAGTATCACAAAGAGATGTTGAAGTTTAGATGATGGATATAAAGGTAACAGTATAAACAATTTCCAAATTGGCAGAACAACTCAACTCAATCTTTTATGGTATTATACACTTGGAAGCAGATCTGCACATACCTGTATTGCCACATAACAAAAATTAAAAGAAATTACAATTTCTAACATTCTATGTTTCCACTAGCTTTATCTTACATACTGTGTAACACGTGAAGGTATCCAGGATAAAATACATGGTCCCTCTTCTGAAGGCAGTACCATTCAAGAGTTACATTTTCATGGCTTTAATACAGTTTTAAAGGGACACATAATCCAGTTCATAACATGCATGCACACTTCCCTCTCTAACCTTCTCAACTCCAAGCTACAGACACAGGAAATGGGGATTAAAGATCAAGGCAGGCTCCAGCGTGTGCTGCAAACAAGTAGGCAGAGGCAACAAGGGAAGCCGGACTCCAGCCCTAAGGATGATCTGTGACAACATGAAGCTGCCAGTTTCTTCTGGAGGCCTCTATGTAAATGTGATGAGTGGGGGCAGCAGGTCAAGGGAGGAATGATTCTCCCCCTCTACTCCACTCACCTGAGACCCTACCTGCAGCACTGTGTCCAGCTCTGCAGCCCTGACACAAAAGGGACATGGACCTGCTCAAGTGAGTCTAGAGGCCATGAACATGACTGAGGACTGAAGCATCTCTCCCATGGAGACAGGCTGAGGGATTGTTTAGCCTGGAGACGGTAAGGTGCTGGGGAGATCTTGTAAGAGTCTTCCAATACCTAAAGGGGGCCTCCAAGAAGCCTGGAGAAGCACTTTTCACAAGAGTAAATGCAGTCTGCATTTGCAGACAAGGGGGAATGGCTTTAAACTGACAGAGAGTAAATTTAGATTAGACATTATGAAGAAATTCATTACTGTGAGGGTGGTGAGGCCCTGCCACAGGCTGCCCAGAGAAGCTATGGCTGCCCCATCCCTGGCATTGTTTAAGGCCAGGCTGGATGGGGCTTTGAGCAACCTGGTTGAGTGGAAGGTGTCCTTCTCATTACAGGGGGGTTGGAACTGGATAATCTCTAAAGGCCCCTTCCAGCCCAAACATTCTGTGATTCTCTGCAATGTAAGTCTTGGTATGTCTGTGAAGTCAGAAGCAAACCTGCCTTGGCTAGTGCTGACAATCCACACCAGGGCTGTAACCCCACTGCAGCAGGGCTGGCTGCGGAGGAGCCAGGTCCCCTCCAGTGCCACCCCCTGCCCTACAGTGCCCACTGAGGCAGGGGTAAGTTGCCCTTGGCAGGCACCCGCTTCCCTCCTGACACTGTAATAGAGCCAGAATGACTGGTTCAGACAGAGGTATCTCAGAGATGGACATCTGAGCGAAGGTAGATGAATCCTACTTGCCAGCTCTGAGTTGATTCCTCCACAGTCTTTCACCTGAGGCTGCACAACTATCTAACATCCACCGGCAGGACATAAAATTACATCCTGGCCATGTGTGATCTGTAAAATACAGGATACAAAATTTGGCAATTTTATCATAAATAGCCCTTAGGCCTTCAAAAACAAGCCATGCAGGGAAAACAATTACTGCTAAATAACCGTATGCTTTAATGGGAGTGCATATCTCTGAAAGTTAACTTTAAGATGATGTTGTAGGGATGTATTTATTACTCCTCAGGGATAAAAATAAAACTATCATTTAATTTGACTGCCAGAGCTGAAGCCTCCCATCACAGCACCAAAGTTGCAATCTCCCTGGTTTATACGGCACTGTCAGCACCACTGCTAACCCGCATTAGCTTTGGAATCCTAACAGAGTAAAATCACAGAACCACAGAATTGTTTGGGTTAGAAGGGACCATCAGAGCTCATCTACTCCAACACCCCTGCAATGCGCAGAGATGTCTTCAACTAGATCACGTTGCCCAGAACCGCATCCAGCCTGGCCTTGAATGTCTCCAGGGATGACGCATCCACCACCTCTCTGGGCAGCCTGTGCCAGTGCTTCACCACTCTCTGTGAAAAATTTGTTCCTCACTTCCAGCCTGAATCTCCCCTCTTTTAGTTTAAAACCATCACCCCTCGTCCTACTGCAACAGGCCCTCCTAAAACGTCTTCCCCATCTTTCTTATTAGGCCTCTTTTAAGTACTGAAAGGCCACAGTAAGGTCTCTCCAGAGTCTTCTCGAGGCTGAACAACCCCAACTCTCTATGGGTTTCCTCATAGGAGAGTGTTCTATCCACCTGATCATTTCTGTGGCCCTCCTCTGGACCCTCTACGACAGGTCCGTATCCTTCCTTTGCTGACCAAACTAAGTAGCTGATACTTGAAGCTGCAGAGAGAAAGCATTTCTGTTGTAACAATTTTATGCTGTCATTTTAATAGACTAGAAGTAGATTTAAAAATATTTACTGAAGGCCAGATTCTGCAGAGCTGAATCTACCCAGTAATGTAAGAAAGGACTGCAAAACAGAGCCCTAAACAGGACTGATAACACTGCTCTAGAAATAATATATTCCATTTTCATGCGTTCCACTTTTACCTGGTTTCCTAAATTGGTCAGTTTGCACTGTTATTTTGCTCTTCAAAGAGTACCCACAGATCTTTAGTTATCTCATGATGATGAGCTGGAATGAAAACTGGCAGTTATGGCCCCTTTACTCCAGTCTTCCCTCTCCTGTTCAAAAAAAGTTTTGCTACAAACACAACCAAACATTACAAAAGGGTGGATTTAACTGAGATATTCATTAAAGGTGATGAATTAAACTCTGAAATACTTGTATCATTGTCAGTTAATTTCACTGAAAAGATTTACAGTACTTGAAGTACCTTGGTAAGTGTTATGGACCAGTGATGTGATGAGATGAAATGAAGATGACCTGGGGTCAGGCATTTCTGCCTATCGTCCTGCCTGCCTGGAGTCCTGCTCTCCCAACTCCCCAGGCTGCTAAAGGTAACTCTTGAATTTACCCTGCCTATCCAGGTGCAGTAAAGTCAGTGGCACTGACAACGACATAGCAGGTTGCTCTTGTATACCACTTTCTATTCTTCAGCTAAACCAGATCTTGCTTTTAGGCCTACTACCAAACATACCGCAATTCCTTTACAGCACAACAACAGTAATAGCAATAATAATAATAATCATAACCATAATAATAGCAGAAGCCAGCAGAAAGTCAGCAATAGTAACTCCATGGCATAATTAATTTTTCTCAGAGCACAGGGAAGTTTCTCCTCACCCAGTTTCCCACCAGTATAGAAACGTGTTTAACGGCACAGGCAGATGCAACCAAAGACAGAGGAAAATGAAAACAAGACCCCTCACCGTTAACATTCCCCTTTTATTTCTACCCCCCACAGTAAAGGACTGGGGCAAATAGCCAGGTAAGGGCTTGCAGCAGCACAACTTCCCCAAGCCACAGGCCCAAGACCCTGCATTCCTGGGAGCTCCATAGGGACCCACAGGGTTTGTTGGCCACATCCACACTGTGTCGTGTGTGTCGTCCGTCCCTTCGTCGTTCTCCCCCCCCCCGGCAAAGCCATAGATGTTACCAACAGAGACGGGGGAATGTGCCATGTATAAATTCTAAGAACAGTTCTGATTCTCTCTCTCAAAACCAAATCTCATTTAAGCCTCAGGGGTGTTGTTAAACCACCACGATTTGCTTGCCTACAAGACAGAACTTTGAGGTGGCTCTCCCATGACTTACCCTAAATGGAGACGTATGCCCAAACCCTTCTGGTTTATGCATCCAGGTAGAATAGCGTTTGACTGAGAGGGATCAAATACCCATCTTCTGCTTAGTATTGGCAACACTAAGTGGAATGATGAAGTTCAAGCACTCATTTTGAAACAATCCAATCTGGAGGTTTTGCCTCAAGCAGATGAACATCTCGACATTGGTATGGCCTTTCAGCCAGTGGTATATCAAGGTCAGATGGTGCCAGGGAATTTAATAAAAACCATAAAGTATTTCTAAATCAGTTTCACACAACAGCCTATTGAAATTAGATATAAAGTCTGACTCACTGTAATCTTCATACATTTAATGGATTTTTCCACACTCCAGTTGGGATCCACACCAACAGGAAGAAGGTTATTTTCCTCAGTGAAGATCATTAACAATTCATATGCAGCAGTTTCTACCATATGTGGCTCATCAGCTGACTGCTTTGATCTGTTAACCAGTCTGGTGGTGAGCTTCTTCTAGCTTAAATGAGGAGCACATTATTTTATACTTTTAATAATATTTCAGATGATGATACTAAAGTCAGTTGCTGTGAAAGGAATGATGCTTTTATTCAGGAACATAGTTGTTTAATCATCCTCTATCTAAGCATGTTGTTCATTTTTTTCCCCTTTCTCCTGTAAGCTCGCGGGGGAAGAAAGAAATGTGGGAGGACATTTGCAAGACATAAAAAGCTTCAGAAGTTTCCAATTGGTACCATGCACTGATAAAACCTTGTTTCAACTGGCTAGAAAACAAGACCAGAGAGAAAGGAGAGGGAAATACATAGTAAAGAATAGTTTTCTAACTTCCAATCACTGCTTAGGTCACTGAGAAAGGTCTGGAAAAGTCTTTTTCCACTGGCCCACAGAAAATGGTGAGGCTTAATCAAATACTTTAGAAAACTTAAAGATTTCAAAGCATTTTTCTACATATGTCAGCACTATCTCTATTGCACTTCCTCCCTACACTGAACTGCTATTTTGCAAGTATCCAATTTTTGGTTAAATATGAGCAATTAGAGGAACACAGGAAAAGAAGAAATCACGATTCCACATCAGCCTTATGCAAAGTTAGAGTTACTGAAACCAGTGAAATTATTACTGCGTGGAATGAGAAAAAAAAATGTGCAATACATTTCTCTAAGCTGCTTACATTCTGTGCCCAGTCTCAGGTGAAAAACACTCTCACTGATATACAAGGCTCTGGTCAAGCCCTACAAATTTTAAGTTAATGACGGCACCCCTACTCCTGCAGTCAAACACATGGTGAAGTACCTGCTGCATTCAGAAGGGTACTGACTTCAGGGTGCTGATTTCATCTTTTTTCAATAATAGATACAGTTACAGTCATTTATTCAATGAAATCATATTTTAAATGTTCATTTCAAGCCTGTTCATCTCAAGAGTCCCAGAGCAATCTAGATGTATCACACAAGCAAAACGTACTTTTTCAAGGAATAAAAACTGCGAAATAAAGCACCAAGAGCAACCAATGCATTCATACAGTTGAATGGTTTGGTCCAGAGCACATCTGTTTTCAGAAAATAGGGCCAGATCAAGTATGACCTCCAGTTATTTTGCCTACCCTCCAGACTCCCAATCCTACTCTGTGAAACCTGTATCAACTTCATGAAAAAGGTAAGCTGAATTATTCCAAAACCAGTATTTAATGGTTTCTGCACTGACAGAAAAACACAAAGAGTTCCTAAGCTATACAAAGATATTGCCAGAAAAAAAATATGTAAAGGAATTTTGGCCATTTTCCTGTAATGTTCAAACAGCCAGAAATACAACTTTTACAAACACAGCACAGGGCCAGAAAGAACCATTCCAGTTGTGCTTGTTTTGAAAAGAAACTTGCTTTAAAATAAAACTTATTCGTGCACTTGCAACCAAAAAGACGGAGGAAGCTCTGCCACAGGCAACTCCAGGGTTCTGGTCCTCACCTCTTATACAGCCTGGGGGAAACTATCAACCTCCACATGCTCAACACTCTCATTTTTCATTTGCCTATTGTTCTGGTTTAAGGCCCTCATGCAGTTCTGCTCACTCACTCCCCCCTCTTTCTTCCCCCCAGCTCCTGGAGGGATGGGGAGGAGAATCGAAAGAATGTAACTCCACAGGTTGAGGTAAGAACAGTGTAGTAACTAAGGTATAACACAAACCACTACTGCTACCACCAGTAATACTAATGACAAGAGAATACAAGGAAAAACAATACAGTCACTCTCCACTATACCCAGCCCAACCAAGCAGTACACCCACTCTCTTCCATGTCTCTGCTGGGCATGACGCGCTGTGGTAGGGAATACCTCTTTGATCAGGTTGGGTCAGGTGTCCTGTCTCTGCTTCCTCCCGGCCTCCCCTCCTCCTTGGCAGAGCATGAGGCTCAGAAAGTCCTTGGTTAGACAAAACACTACCAGGCACTAACTGAAAACACTGGTGTTATCAGCCCCGTTCCCAGGCACAAAAATCAAAAACACAGCACTGCACCAGCTACCAAGGCGAAAAATGACTGCTACTGCTGAACCCAGGACACCATGGGGACTGGAAAAGAAGCTACAAAGATGAGATGCAATACATAGCATTTTTAGTCAATGCTGCCCCCGAGAAGTCAAACCTGAGGTTAAGATTTTAATAATTCAAGATGCTTCTTACCATGTTCAAGGGACTGGTCCAGAGGTTAGTATGAAGTTGGGTTTTTTTTGCCCTAGATATCAACAGAGCTTTGGTGATACCAATTACCTATGTGTGGCGTTGTTCTAACATTTTTATGGCCACAGACAGCTGAATTAACTACCTGTACTTTTCAGGTGTTCTTTTTAGATGGCACCAACAAGCAGCTTTACTGTACTACCAAATGTCTGCTTTCAAAATATAAACATGAATGCTGACAATCCTGGGAAACGGAATATCACTATTATAGCAAAACTTACGTTTTATAGTAATTATACAGAATATTTTTAGCAACATGAAATCAGCTTAGTGGTCATGAGAGTGCAGTTGAAGTCAAGTAAGATTCTTTCTCTGAAAAGATGAATTGACAAAGACAATAATCAAGATATATTTTGTAAATGGATTGGCTGATGTCTCCAAAAGCATCAAAAAGACCTAAGTTAGCCAAGACAAAAGATCCTAGTAAATAAAACTATACTGTCTCATTTATAAATCCTTTTCTCCTCAATTTCATTTGTAATAAAAGTGGATACTATAATATACACATGACATAGAAGAAAATCTCTTCTGGCCTTATTTGTGGAAAACTGAAATCCTGGTCCCTCTTTTTTAACAAACCAAATTAAAATAAGAGTTCTGTTCCAAAAAACAGCACTGATCTGTGAAAAGAGTAAGGCATTTTTTCTCTTAGCACTGAGATCTATTTTCAGTTTGACCGAATGTTCAGGAAACATTGAAGAAATTATTTCAGTTTGACTGAAGGACGGAAGTCAGACAAGAACTGGGAGCCAGCTTCTACAATGGTTTCTTGGATTTGAGATTTCCTTCCTGATGGATTGATGTTGACTTTAAACCCATTTAGAATTAGGTCTTCTTTTGTCCCTACACAGCTGAGTAGCTTCAATTACAGCAGCCATCAGCTTCTGAGTTGGAATGAGTAGCAGTGAAAGGCAGAAGACTATCTTGATCATGGAAACAAAAGCATGTTTAAATAAGATATGATCAGTACTGTGAAAATGGAAAAATGCGAGGTAGAGGAGGCAATATTTTTACAGATAGCCAACCTCCAGAAGGGAAATGCCATCCTGAGGTTTTAGATAATGCGCCTGGTAACAAAATGATGCTTGTTGAGTGAAATTATGAAGCCTCCAAACCTTTATGCTATATTGTCACAGTATTTGTATGATCCGATTCACTGATTCTAAGTGCAACCCCTTATGCTTCAGATCACCAGCTGAAAACACATCCCCATGACAACCCGGGAGCCGTGGAGGAGAGCACAACACCCAACCTACTGCGAAGCAATGCTGAAGCCCTCATCCAAAGTAGGAATGTGCCAACACACAAGAACATGTTTTCTCTCACTGCTATGGGGCTCATACATGTGTGTGTTACCCCAGATTACAAAATTAAAATGACAATAGCATCAGGTGCATGGCAGCAACCTTAACACGCAGCTAACTTTTAAGTTCAACAGTGACATTACTATTTCTGCAACCTAATGTATTACTTGTGTGTGTGCAGACTTGGGAAAAAGGTTTCTTAGCAGTCCAAATGTCTGTATCTGCTTAAGCAGAATCAATGACCAACCCAAACTTGCAGTATGAATCCACTATACCTTAGACAAGGGAAGCTGGTTTTCCTCCTCAACAATACGCAAAAGAAGCCCCCTGATGGTAAGGTGTGAGTTGAACAAAACATTAAACTACAGCTGCATTTGTCTATATCAACACTTCAGATAGATTATATTAATTTCACCACTAAAAGCAAAATAATTAGCTGCATTTATCACAAACGACACCAAGCACTGTGTACCTCAGCAGTTGTACTGCTGGGTCAATTATTCTGCCTCTGTCTCTTACATAAGCTCCACTTTGCAGCTCCAGATGATACAAGAAAAACCCAAATTCTACCACTTTGTAGTCTACATCATAGCACTGAGACAGAGAAAAATATGTTGGGAAAAATCAGGACAATCACACGACCTATTATTCTGCAATAGTTCTACTTCAGACATTTCAAAAACATACTGTCATCAGCCACTTTGGGCAAGGAATAAACAGGTTTGGCAATCAAAGCTGCCAAACATTGGAATGATGCCCAGTTAAAACAAAATATAATTGTAATAAGCTCAAGGTAGTTGGTATTTGTGTGCACTACTTCATCCTCAACAAATATGGTAATTAACTCACATGGTGAAATCTCAACTGAAAAGATATCAAGAGCAATACCTCAGTACTTTGAGGCCACGGTGACCTTTAGTTTTTGTAAGAAGGCTACACAAATCCTACTAAAAGAGTCCCTTTATTACGAAATTATGATGAGAGCATATGATTTGCCACATTTTTTCCTTGACTATTGTTTCCAGAAATTTGTTCTGGAAAACAAATCCTACCAATGTAGTCTTCAGGGGCTGGCTGGCTGTGAGCTCTTTCCAGAGAGCATAAAATCACAATCCATAGGGTTCAGCTGCTATTTAGTGCCAGTTACGCAGAGACAAATCTGTTGCTACAGTATTGCATAGCTATCACTGCTTAGTTCTTAAAGAATTTCTTGTGTTTAGAACTAAAATACAAGATTGAAACCTGGTATTTTTTAATCCTCTGTCCTGACAGTTTGTTCTGATTTGTGTGCATCATACTTCCTATTATTTCTTAATTTGGTAATCTGCTGCTAAGTTCACAGTATTCATAAATTCATGACAATTACACAGTGTAATCAGTGGCAACAACAGATCCCATGGGGAAATCAGGCTCTAAAGTCTTCAGCATCTTCCATATTCCTTATTCCTGCTTTGTCCATATTCATATTCCTCACCTGTCGCATGAGCCAAGGAAAAAAATGAGGACACTTGGTTGGCCAAAGCCACTTGCAAGAACAGGCTGCCAAAGATAGTTAATGCAATTCAGAGTGACATTGCTATATACATGCTCTTCAGAGGCCTTATAGGACACATCATCTTAGAAGTTAACAGGCACCTTAAAGCACCTTCCAGGAAGCAGCACGTGGACTACACCCATTATTTACCTGCCACCATCTGAAAGCTCCTCCAGCTCCAGGCCATCACTGGGACCTGGTACCACTCTCAGGGAGAGCCCACGCGGTACCTGCACCCAGCAGCCTGCAAATCCCATCTGTCTCTGACAAATGATTTCGTATTCTTTCTAGGAAGGATTTTTGGAAAACTGCCAAAACACACTTCGTTCATTGTTTCTGCCTTGTGCTGAAACGCCACAAGCACATGTGGGGTAGCTTGGAGATGGGGACCTGCCACATACCTGTGCTGTGTGACAGGGCATTACAGGCAGGCAAAACCAGGCCAAGAAGTCACCCAGAGAGGCAGTACTGTTCCACACAGCAGTGTGGAGTTGGTGCCACCATTTCACTTAGTGTGTTCACCCCAACCTATCCAGCGCCATAACCTGTACTGGTTGTTTTGAACAATGCACCAACTGCATTCTGGGGTGAAAGTCTTAATTTGTCAAGGCAGATTAGACACACAAGGACTCACATTATTTACAGGTTTTGGGCACTGATCCATAAGGACAGGTGCAGAAACCACAAGTTTACTGCTGCTTTGAGAGTTTTGTGACAGGAAGCCAGAATCAGTACGTACTCCTTTCCCAGACATACATGCTCTTCTGTGTCTAAACAAAAAGACTGAAACAGCACAAAATAGCAAACATTCACATGTAAGTGTTTCTCAGAACTCTGAGAGAAACGCTGCCGTCTCTGTTAAAAACACTTCTTCTGGCCTCCATACTTTGTGTTTACTTCATATATTCATTTTATCACAGAAGTTAAGAGGTTCGCTTTACCATTGACATGATCAGTCTAAACACACAAGCTTCTTTTTAGAGAAAGTTTCTATTAGTTCCTTTTAAAGAGTCAGAGAGGGCTAAAAGAGCATTCCTACTAATGAGTTGCGCTGGTACGATGCAATAAAAGTACCTTCCAAAATCAACGACATGATTTTCTTCATGAAAGGCTGCTTACCATTATGCTCCACCAGATAAAGCTTGGAGAACTTGTCTGAAAAGCTTACTGGGTTTTCCATTCCCATCACCTGCCCCTGCACTAAGTGGATTGGGAAAAATCGGAGAAGGCTCTCTGCAGGCTTTCCTGCTTTTACTGAGAGACCACATTATATGGCCCTTGTTCTGGCTGAGTAAACACAACTCCCTCTGAGGCCAAAAACTCTAATTTGGATCATTAGGCAGAGCATTGCTACTGAATAAAGTAAGATGTTTCTCTCCTCCAGCAGCTGAGCTCAATGCTATGTTCCCAGCCTTTGCCAGCTCAGAAAATACCACCAGTTTTAGGTCTCCAACTGACTGCCAGGATAGACACGCAAGGCAGTCTCTATTTTGGCAATAAGGCAACCATGAAGGTCCCACACACTGCCTTCACACATTCCTGCTGTCGAAACACAGCCAAGATGGAGAACAGGTATCTCCAAGGAAAGGTATGCATCTAAGACTGAATAATGACTATATTTACACCATGCCAAAGCAACAAATGCCAAACTCACCAATATCTCTCTATAAGACATCTCTGTCTTCCTCCATCATAACACGTTCATGCATGTTGTTGTTCACAAATATCATGCTGTTCAGGAACACCCTCACACTCACAGGCCCTTGTTCCCATGGGGGATTTCAACCACCCTGATATCTGCTGGAGGGACGGTACAGCCCGGCACAAGCAATCCAGGAAGATCCTCAATTGTGTAAAAGACAATGTCCTTCTGCAAGTAACAGAGGAGCCGACGAGGAGAGGTGCCATGCTTGACCTCGTCCACACCAACAAGGAAGGGCTGGTTGGAAATGTGACACTCCAGGGCAGCCTTGATTGCAGCGATCATGAGATGGTCAAATTCGGGATCCTCAGGACAGTGAGAAGGGCATGCAGCAAACTCACTGCCCTGGACTTCAAGAGAGCAGACTTTGGCTTCTTCAGGAACCTGCTCAGTAAGGTTCCATGGGATATAGCCCTAGAGGGCAGGGGGGTCCCAAGGCTGATATTCAAGGATCAACGATACACCCCTACTAGAAGGAAGTACTGCAGGAAGGCCAGGAGACCTACTTGGATGGACAAGGAGCTGCTGAGGAAAATTCGAAGGAAAAAAAAGAGGCTGATAAAAGGTGGAATCAAGGACAGGTAGCCTGGGACGAATACAAGGATGTTGTGCGGGAACCTAGAGACCAGGTTAGGAGAGCTAAGGCCCAGTAAGAGTTAAACTTGGCTAGGGACGTTAAGGATAACAGGAAGGGATTCTATAGGTACACTGCAAATAAAAGAAAGGCTAGGGACAACATGGGCCCTCTTCAGAAGCTATCAGGAGAACTGGCTACCATGGATTTGGAGAACTCTGAGGTTCTTAACGACTTCTTTGCCTCAGTCTTCACTGGAAAATGTTCTGACCACACTACCCAAGTCATGGAAGGCAGATGGAGAGACTGTGAGAATGAAGACCCTGGGCCCACTGTAGGAGAGGATCTGGTTCGAGACCATCTTAGGAACCTGAACGTATA
>JASSUY010034704.1:0-11255 GCA_032466535.1 Forpus xanthops
GAGCTCTCGGAGCGGTCCTGGCCCCGCAGCCGCGGCCGTGCCTCTGCCGGGCAGGTCCCGCCGAGCGCCGCAGCAGCTCCCCGGTAGCGCAGGACACCCGCGGAGCCCCGTCTGGCTCGGCCCGGGCGGCAGCAGAGACCTGCGGCGCCGGGAGTTCTTCCTCACCGTGCCGCACATCTCCCGGCCGCGGCGTCGGAGCTCCTGAAGGCATTCCCAGCGGAGCCCTCTCGGAACCGCCGTGATGGACGCAGCCCGGGGCTCGGTCTGCCTCTCCTCTTGCTCAGAGAAGCCCACTGTGCCCTCCCCTGCCCTCTCCGTGCCTGTCGTGTCATGGTCCCGCCACCGCGAGCAGAGAACCCGGGCTGGTAGCCGCGGCAGAAGCAGCAGGTAAAGACGGTTCACGCTGCTAAACCCCGTTTTACGCTGCGCATTTCCACCGCACAATCTGAACGCGCACCCTTGGGGTTTGCTGTTCAAAAGGAACCGGAGAAATTCTTTCCATTGCAACACCGCGGGGATAGAGCGGGCAAGCAGCAGCCCAGGCTCCCAGCCCTGGCTCGGCACAGCACCCCGCTGTCCCCCGAGCCACCCCGAGGCCGGCGGGAGAGGATGCGGCACACCCAGCCGATTGTTTGCTGGATGGCAGCAAGGTGTCGCGGGAGAGGAAGCCCAGGCCCCGCTCTTGGCTTTCGGAGATGAGTGGTTAAGGCCTTATGGTCTCGTGGGTAGAAACAGGATAGCTAAGAACAAAGATAGGTAATGCTCTCCGCAGCAGCAGTCAGCCTGGGGAGATTTGTCTCTGCCATAGGAAAGAGTTGCATTTTCCTCCGTGTTCTGCCAGACTGTTGTGAGTTCACGTTTTGGTGTACAAGCCAGAGGAGTTGTAACCACAATACAGGCTCCTCCGAAATCAAGGGGCATGAGGGGAACTCCTGGCTCCCCTCCGAGTGCATGGCAGCTGGTTTGAAATCCACTGCAGGCCCAGCAGCACCAGAGATCCCAGAGGGGACAAGAGCCCCAGTGTGGGACATGCTCACGTTCATAGACATGGTCTTTGGACCATGGATGGTTAGTTAAACAAAAGGGGCACATGGGGACCCCATGACCACATTACAAGAGGTAACGCTGGGCAGTACCAGCATTATCAATCAGTAGAGCACCCAGCATGGCTGTAAGTGGGAGGTCAGTGCTGTGCTCACCCCAATTGCGCCTGGTGACACCCATGTGTGCTCCCCAGCCCCATGGATCCTGTGAAGAGCTGGAACAGTGCCTGGTCAGGGGAAGCCAAGAGGCCTGGCTGCAGGCCGATGTGCCATGGCGGTGGAAGTTTCTAGATGTCCACCACAGCGAGCTCCATTCCTGGGACAGAACCCAGCTGTCCTGCTAGCTCAGACTGAGGGCAGGGCAGGGGATTAGTGGGAGGGACCCCTCTGCAGACTCTCACCCAATACCCCCAAGCTGATGGGGATGGCAGAGCAGCACAAAGGGCTGGGGGAGCTGGAGGGCCTGGAGCAGGACCGCAGAAGTGAAGTGCTCCAAAGAGGAGGAACAGCCAGTGGAGGCCGGTGGGAGGGAGATGGTGGGAGACCGCAGATCGGATTTGCTGCCCAGGGAGGGGAGACACAATAGAGGGAAGTCACTGCACGGCCGCGCTGGAGGCAGCACCCGCCTATGACGCACCCTCTGCCTCATGCCGCAGGGCGAAGCGGGGTGCTGGTGAAGATCCCTCCAGCATGATCCTGCTGTTGCTGTAGTGCTGACAGTAATGGAGGGCGAGATGGGAGGGCCATGGTCAAGGGGCAGAGGGCATGCGTTGTTTCTTCCTGGTTGATCGGGGGATTTACTGCTGTTTGGGAGTCAGGGCAGGAAGGCGCTGATTGATTCGGACAGGGACAAGATTCACTAAAACAATGCATTGACTTAAAGGAAAGGAGGGACTATTGGGGCAGCCAGAATTTAACTACCAGGCTTCAGGCCTGCTCTGTACATGGGCCCCAGTTCTGCTTTTATTCATGTTTCCTGGCCAAGGAGTAGCCCATGAGTAGAACTTGCCTCTGTCCAGTGTTTCATAGGAAGGCTGTATTCAAACCCTAGTACCATCTGGTTTTCTGTGGCCTCTCTGTCATGTTCAGGACCACGGGGGATCAGTGCTGTTGCCTCTGCAGCACTGCAGATGTGCTCTCATTTCCTCTCTTTCCTGACATCTTTCTCCATCCCTCCCTTCACCCAACTGTGGTCATCCCTCCCCATCATGTTTTTAATCCTTCCCTCTTCACCAGCCACTTGCTGCCATCAACAAGGAACTTGCCTGTGTGCAGAGTGAGTTGCCTACTCCCAGCCAGGCTGCCCATGGACCTGGGCAGACTCCACTGAGTTCTGGTCCCATCTCCTTCAGCTTGGGCACAGCCACCTCCTGCTGCCTTGGAGCCAGGAGCCCAAAGGACCCAGTGGTGTGCTGAGTGGTGCTGGGCTCTTCCTCCTCTGTGTTGGATCTGTGTTGGAGTGGCAGCTCCTGCACTGCGGTGCTTCCCACTGCAGCTATCCTGTGCCATGAGCTGTGAGCTGCCGGCACTGCCTGCTCACTTGCGTTCTGCAGAGCCATCTGGGCTCGGGGATGCTGGAAGCTCCTCGTGGATGGCAATGCTGGGGTGTCACACAAGCGCTCTTCAGTGCCAATAAAGCTGTGGCCAGCCATGAATCAGGTAATTAAATTAGAGTATCAGTACTTGTGCTGTGGAGCCTCCAGTGACGGTTTCTTCAACTACTTGTCTGCCAGCAGGAGAGCCAGGGCCCTCCCTTCCTCTGATGGGACCCTGACAGCCACAGACCTTCCCCAGTCCTCCAGCCTGTCCCATGCACCACAGGCTGACTACACCTAAACATGGTGGGGGACCCCAGGTTTTAGCCGTTCCTTCCCTCCTCCCCTCAACGGTGAGACGGGGCACCGTGCTGTGACACGGGATTCAAGGTGACCCGTCTAGGGAAGGAGACTGTCATCTTGATGCCCTCCAGATGCTGAACAGCAGAGCTCTGGTGCCAGCAGAGCCCCTGCCGGCTGCACCGTGCCCCCCCTTGCCTGGGCAGTACAATCCGCACACCGTTTCCCGGGCCGACCCTTCGCGTCTCTCGAGCTGCAGCGGGGACGCGGCTCCGGGGCTGTCCCCAAGCGAGATGCGGCACCGCCATCTATCGGCCAGCACCCGGGGCACGGGGACACGGGCACCTTCTGTCCCTACTACCGTTCGCTGCTCCGCGACTGCTCTTGGCTCGGGTTTGCTCTGAGCGCAGGCATCCAGCATGCCTTTGTGAGAGACCCAGCAGGTTTGTAGCTCTTCTCCCTTCCCAAAGCGGTGAAACCCATTCAACGTGGGAGATTCCCGAAGCCCTGGCATAGCCTCCAGCCTCCAGCTCCAGCCTTCACCTCTGCAAGTCCTTGCCCAAGGACATCTATGATGGTTGTGGCGTCCAGCGCCTGGCTCCAGTTACAGCTGAGTCCTCACCAGAGGGAGCTGTGTCCCCGATGGAGCCACGGCCCCTCTTTCGGCCTTATTCTCTACTCCCTTCCCTTTTTATAGCCCTTGGCAGTGCTCCCGGCAGTGTACTGCTCGGATCTAATGGGCACCCAAAGGTGCAGGGACAGAGGAGAAGATTGCTTGAATCTACATTTCTCCTGGCACCCACCATCTGTGCCAGGAGACTCCTATGTCAGCTCCCATGCCAGAGCTATCCTGGGGAGCAGGGATTGCAAGGAGTTGTTAGCCAGTGCCACCAGTGCATTCCTAATCTCCTGGACCAGGGCGATTAGGTCTGAAGCCCCCTCTGCCTCTGGAACAGCCATTGCTTTAGCTGCATTTCAGACTGATCCCAGAGCAGGCTCTGGTGTCACAACACACTTGAGCTGACCCACTGCTCTCGTTCATGTGCCCTTGGGGGAGTGACCTCACCTGCCACCCTCATCCAGCCCAGGAGAGGCTCCCACCTCTGACACCTCCCAGTGCAGCCGGGCAGCACCTTCCCGGGGTCACTTTGCAGCCCCTTGTTGGGGAACTCTTTAAGTATGGGTGTAACCAATATCTCCCCATCAAACCAGACACCTAGGAGCAGTCCCAGCCCAGCCTTGGGGATTGCTTCCTCTGGTGGCTCTTAGAGCCAAGAAAGCAGACTTCCAGCCCCACCTTTACCTCTCAGGCTACATTCCCTGCCTTCCCGCACTGTGATGCTCAGTGGGAGCCAGGCAGGCTGGGAGCAGCCCAACCAGGAGTCATCTCTCAGCAGTTTTACTGGGTCAGAAGGTTTCCCAGAGCCCACCAGGAGCCATGTCTGCTCTGTGTCCAGGCAGCCCTGGCACCCATGTTTACCACTGCTGTAAGGCCGTGGGGTCATGAGAACTTGTACAACTTTATTGGGGTCTGACAGAGCCCTGAGGAATCCCAGAGCCAGGGTGGTTGGGGCTGGAGGGAGGCTGGGAGCCCACCGCTGTGCTCCCTGCGGGCTCCATCCACCTCTTCCCACCCAGAAGGGCAGTCTGGCAGCCACTGCAGAGGGGCTGGGGGCAGGAAAGCTTGGAGTACTCCAGGATACCAGCACAGGAGGGGCAGTGATATGGTTTGGCAGGGCAATGCATTTGCCCACACTGCCTGCCCCACAGCTGGGCTGGGAAAGGCCCCTGCAGGCTTGGACCTACTTTTGTGGGGTCCCCAAGGCAGGAGCCCACGGGCCTGCAGCTGAAGGTGTGGGGCAGACACACCAGACGGGTCTCCCCTTCTTCCTTTGGGGGGAGATGTAGACACCCCAGTTCCCCCACCCCAACCCTGCCCTTAACCTGTGGGAATGCAGGCATCTCCATTTACCCCAGGAAGGCATCTGGGGACGCTGGAGCTGTGCTTGGCATGGCAAACTTGGGCTGCCTGAAATAGCTTGGGCCTGTCCTGCTGCAGAACTGCAGCAGCCCCAGATCAATCACCTGGAGTAGGGCAAGGCTGGCAGCAGTGCCCGGCTCTGCCTGCCTGGGGCTGCAGGGCTCACCCAATCCAGGATCATCCCTGATACCAGGTCAAGGCCTTCAGACACGGGAAGGCAAGGCAGCAAATCCCTGCCTGTGCTGGATGTGACTGGGGATCCTACAGGGAGACAAAAGGGGTCATCTCCAAAACTCTGCCGGGCTGAGCATGGCTGGAGAGCCAAAAATAGCCTCTTTACTCAGAAGAGGCTGTAGGAGGGCTCTTGCTCGAAGGACAGCCAACTACCTAGGAGACCATGGGACAGATACGGAGCAGCGTGGCTTCATTGATGCAGACCTTGGAAAGGCAGCAGCTGTAGCTGAACCAACCAATAACTCGGTTACTTCTGAGCATCTCATCATGCCAAAAGGTGCAAGAACCACCTGCCAGGCAAGTTGTTCCAATGCTGGAGAACACCCAGCATACCACCATGGCCAGCCCTTGGTCTGTGGCAGAGGTCTAGCTCAGGGGACGGAGATGGAAGCAGCCTTTTGTGGCCTTGTCTCTACGGGGCTGCTGCTATCTGCACTGGGCATCACTGAGCCTGGCAGAGCGCTGGGTGAACAAAGGCTGAGGTCTTGCCAGGGAGTGCTCAGGCCAATTGCCCACATGGCAGCACCTCTGTGCTGTGCTGACTGATCCCCTCCCCGTTCCAGGGGGTCTCTCTCCCTCCCCAGCACTTCCGTGGACAGTTAGTTATTCCTGGAAGCATCCTGGAGCCACCTTCAATCATGCCTCCACCCGCTGACATTTATAGAGCTTCTTCCAGCGGCTGATGGATTTAATAGTGTGAATCTCCCACCAGCCCCAGCCTGTGTTTATGCCTTTTCCTCCATGGGGATTGTCATCGCCACAGTGTCTGGTGACGGCTAAAGGTGGGGATGTAGCTCCACTGGCAAGAGCTTTCACTTTTGGGCAAGGAGACCTGTGCTGGCAAGGACAGCCCAGTCATAGCTGTCTTCTGCAGGCTCCTGTCTGATGCCCTGCCTGCCAACCTAATCCTGCCCGGTCTCTCCCAGCCATTTCTGCTTCTCGGATTTCTCCCTGTTGGGTGGAGGAGCTGCAGAGCTGCCAAATCTTGCAATACCCAGGCTATTTCTTAAAGCCCCAGCTCCCGCGATGGTGCAAAACTGTGTGTCTCTCAGCCTCCACTGTCTTCTGTTTCTTTAAGGAGTTCCTCATCCTGCTGTGCAGAAGAAGCAGGGACAAGGAGCCTGCAGCCCATGCCAGGGAGCAGAGGATGGGCACAGCATGAGTGCACCCAGGCTGCAGAACAGTGGCCATGGCTTCTCTATGCCCAGGGACACCCAGACTTGCTGGGCAGCCATCATAAATCCCATGAGCAGTTGCTCAGCATCTGTCACCCATCACTAGGAACAGGGGCAAGAGATGCTTAAGGGAAAGATGAAGCTGGAGTTGGGCTGGAGCTTGGTGTTGAACACCCTGCCCTGTACTGTGGAGGTCCAGCAGTGCTGGGGCCCCATGCCCCAAGGGCTGCACCTTCCCCTGCTCACACAGCAGCCTTTCCAGCTGCAAGAAAACCCATTTCTCCTTGCCACAGCTCACCCCAGCAGTCCCCTGTGCAGGCCAGCCCTGAAGCCAACCCAGGACCCAGTTACTGAGGGCAGCACATACCACAGTTGTGTCCTCCAGGGACCTACTTTGGACATGGCACTGTGGGATGCAGGCCCCTCCTACAAGCATTATGGAGCATCCAGTGAGAGCCAGAAGTCACCTGCAGGCACCCAGCTTGAGGAACTCAGAGCTCTGCTCTGGAAGGTCAGCACAACTAAGTGAAATTTCAGTGCTCAGTGTCCCAGCGAGGCTGGCTCACAGGTCCAGAGCTGGGAGGGACCCTACAAGAAGTCAGTATCAGGACAGTAACATGCTCAAAGAATATTCCGTTAATTATCATTTGATCGAGGAAAATATTAGCACTCTGAGCCAGGATGGACAAGGCCATGGGCAACCTGGTGTAGTGGAAAGTATCCCTTCCCACAGCAGCAGGATTGGAACTAGATAATCTTAGGTCCTTTCCAACCCAAACCATTCTATGATTCTATACATTTTAAGCTGCTCTTCAATCATCAAACTAGTTTAATTACTCAAAACCAGGGACAAAAGCTCAGCTGAACCCCAAATCTCCTGTGTGAGGTGTACAAAGCCGTGATTCCTGTAAAGTCTGTGACACATGCAACCTGGGATCCTCCTGTCAACAGCTCAGTTTGGAACAGTTTAGAAGCATCCTGAGGATCCCGTCTGAATGAGGGTGCAGGGTTGCCTGGATGAGAAGTGTGAACCCCAGCCCCTCCAGTGGGGTCACAAGCCATGCCAGCAGCAAGTGATGGGCCACCAGCCAAAGGGAATTGGGGCCACACTCCTCCCTGCATCTTGCCAGGGTGGGGGGAACAGGCAGGCCTCCTCAGCCCAATGCTACCCCCAAAATCCACTGCTCTCTTTTGATGGGTGCCCCACTGGAGTAAGAAGGGGACATGAAGATAGAGCTGAACTGTCTTTATTGGAGGCATCAAGAGCAGGAACAAGAACAAACCTACAGGCTCCTCTCCTCAAGTGCCATCCTCCCCCCTGCCCTCCACTGGGGTGATCAGCATCATGTGTGCGTGCTACAAGACAACGGCAAGGCTTACACTTTGCTTCAGCCAAAAGCCAGACAAAGAACCCAGCATCCCAGGCAGTGCTGCTGTCACCTCCTTGGCGACTGTGAGCTTAGCTTGGCCCTGGCAGAGGCAGGACAGGACTTTCACTTTCACCTCCGAGATGGCGTAAGCTTTGCGTGAGAGGATGTTTTGGTGAAGGGAAGGACAGGAGCACATCCCCACCGAAGTGCCAGGCAACAGGATCCAGGCTGCAGCTCCCAGCAGGACATCTTGGAGGACCCTGGGAGAGAGCAAGCCGTGCAGCCTGAGCAGAGCTGCAGCAGCCAAAGGCAAATGACAACATTGCTGCCCGTTCTTCAACACAAACCAAACTGAATGGGAGAGGTGTCAGAAGACAAACCAGGAGGGGAGGTGAAGCAGGTCTGGAACGGCATTCGGTTCCGGCTCACTTTCCAGCTCGCCGTTCCTCCTGGCGCTTGGTGAGGATGTATTTGAAGAACTCATACACCGACCAGGCAATTGCTGTTGAGGGCATCTGATAAATGACTCTTGCCTGGACCCCTCTAAAGTAGGCAGTCACACCGCCCACTTGGTACACCGTCCTGAAGGCATTGGCCATGCCTGTAATGTGTCCGCTGATGTTGGAGCTCAAGGCCAGGGACTCCTGGGTGTTGAGCAGTGTTTTGCAAACGTCCAAAGGTGTAGTGGCAGCAGCAGCGACAGCCCCCGCGCAGGCTCCAGAGACCACGTGGGAGCCTGGGTTGTACTGTCTGTGGGGGTTGAGCTGCTCTTGCAAGAACTCGTAGGTCATGAAGTGAATGGCTTGGAAGGGGATGTTCATGGTGAGCTGGGTGGTGTAGCTGCGGTAGAAAGCTCCAGCCCCTTCATTGCGCCACACAGCTCGCACACAGTCCATCACACGCTGGTAAGGTGAGTTGTACATCTGCATCCTCTGCTTGACCACTTGGGACAGATGGCGGCAGCCAGCAGTCAGGACCCAGGCACGGAGGAAAAGCGGAGAGAGAAGGGTAAGGACAAAGCCAGGCTCCTTCCAAGCGTACGGAGTTTGGTCACACTGGCTTACGAGGTAATGACAGACAACTCAGACCAGCAGTGCCCTTTGTGTCCCCAGGCAGGACTGCAGCCATTTAACATGCTGAGGTATCACTATTGCAAACACCACCAGCACAGCCGCTGCAGCTCCAGAGATTGTTCTGATACCAGATATTCACGCTCATTCCCAAGCCACCAATATCTCTCCCATCCACAGAATTACCCCGCAGTCAGAACCCCATCTGCATCTGTTACCTTCCAGACACCTCTTGACCAGGACAAGCCTGTCCCTCCCCAGCCATCCCCCTGTGCAGCCCCCACAATAACTGCAGCATATTGCAGAGGCCACTAGCCAGAAACCATCAGACCACTGCTGAAACACAGCCGCTCCAAGGCAAGAACCAGATGCCAAACCCCCACAACATATCCAAGAGCAGGGCAGGGGAGCCCAGAGTGTAGCCTGCCCCAGTCCTGTCTCAATGTGGCCCCAAGGACCTAAAAATGATGTGACTAAATACTACAGCCATTGTAAGAAGATAAGCTCAAAGAAAGGAATAACAATGGTCTGGGCATGCAGCTGCTAGCTACTCAGGGTCCTATGACTGGGCACTGGGCAGGCAGGAGCCCTGCTGGGCCCTGATCAACTGCAGCCTGCGCTGGCACAAAGTCTCAGGTTTTTAATAGGAAAAAATATGATTATGACTGGCCTTTCCTCCTTATTTCTCCTTTTCCCACCATGCTCAGACTCTAATTATAAACTGTCGTTTCGTACGTACCAGGCTCAAAAAAATCAGTGTCGTCCAGACATCCCATGAGATCTCTCTTCTCCTGACTTCTCTAGCATGTCTTTTGTAGCCCATTCTTTTCATTTTCTTTTTGAACATAGGCCCAGAATGTACCTTATCTTCCTGAGACTTCACCACAGCAATGCCCAATTTCCACACACTTGGAATAACTACAGCAGTACAGATCGCATCTCTTGCCTTCTCTCCTGCTCCTTGTAACTGCCCCCAGCAAAACTCCCCGGTGGAAGCCTGGTGCCCTCCCTATACCTCCTAAGATGGGGCTTGCTGTGCTCCCCAGAATTCATCTCTTCTACCTACCCCCTCTGTAACAGCCACTGGGTTCCTACCCAGAGCAACTGCCACTGGCCCTCAAAAAAGGATCCTTGCACTCAGGTGAGCAACGAGGAGCGCACCCTCCGTACCGCAGAGGTGACCTGAGCAGCGTGGTATAGCCCAACTCTCCCCTCCCCGGCAGGCCAGGACCATCGTTACCTTCGGCAGGGTTCATGGCTGCATCGTGGAGCAACGTTGCTACACACCCGGCTGCACCTGCAAAACAAGAACTGCCACATGTGAAGGGGGAGGTGAGGGACCACGGGGCTCCACCACAGCCCTGAGTCCCCTGCCAAGGCACAGGAGGAGGCCCCTGGAAGAGGGCAAGATCCAAAGGTAGCCTCCATCTCCCTGGCGGGCCAGTCTTCAGCAGTTCCCACCCAGACAGCTCAAGGAAACAGTGAGAGGACTGTGACAGGCTGACAAGTTCCATGGGCTGACCAGGAGTCGCTTGGGCCCAGTCCTCGCGGACAGGCCAAGGCCACCAGTTGGCAGCACCCTGAGGATGGTCAGTGTCCCATGGAGGAGAGACACTGCAGAACAGAGCTGAGGATGGGACGTGCCCTGCGCTCCCCTCAGCCACACGCCTTCCTCACTGTGGGAGCTCCTTGAGACGAGCAATGGGCACCATGGCAAGATGGGCTCCGAAACCACATGGCCCTGCCGGGGCAAGCTCCAGCAACGCCAACCCACGGGATCGCGGCCAGGCCCAGCTCATCTGCAGGCAGCTTCCATCCACCAGCACCATTCCAAGCCGGGGCCCCCAACCTCCTCAAAGCTAGACAGCCGAGAGCTGCTGTGGCAGGCACAGGATCGGTGCTCCCCCCTGCCCAGCACCGCTGCTGCACAGAGCATAGCTTTAACACGCCCGCAGCACCCAGCCCCATGGCGGCAGCACAGGGACAGCCCTCCCTCCCGCCACGGCTCGGCCTGGCCCCCCCTGCTGGCGTGGCGAAGAGTGACCACCGGCAGCCCCCGTGGCCCCGGGAGCAGTACCGTTGGCCACATGGCTATTGCCCCCCGCGTGGATAACGTCGCTCAGCGTCTTTTTTAACTTTTCGTAGCAGGCGAAGTAGAGGGCGTGCGCGGGGCCGGCGCCGGTGGCAGTGATGTTCAAGCCCCGCATGGGCCGCCAGACGCCCTCGGTGCGGGCAATGCGCCACAGGGCCTCCAGCACGTTCCGGTACCGGGCGGCGGGCTCCGGCCGCAGGCTCTGCATCCGCGTCTGCAACACAAGGCCCGGGCGGGCAGCCCGTCACCCCAGGGGGCCCGATCCAGGCACACACCCCCTCCCCCCGGTTTGCCACCGCCCCTTCCCCTGCCCCACCGCGCCCCCCGCCCCTCCACCGGTGCCGGCACCTTGACACAGTCGACGGGGTACATCACGCAGTGCTCCATGACACCCGCCACGGCTCCCGCCAGCATGTGCGTGGAGACGGCGGCGCCCTGCGGCAGCGCCTCGTAGT
>JASSUY010034707.1:0-11173 GCA_032466535.1 Forpus xanthops
ACAGGGACACAGTGAACTGTGGCCTGAGACTAGAAAAGAGTATGACTTCATGTCTCTTTCCATGAAACAAGAGACTGATAAACTAAAGGAAACACATCTCTATTCCATTTAGGTTTTTGAAGTGGAGAATTGGCTAGAAGATACCAAAGGTGATATAGAACTAAACCCTTATCATTGTCTGCTTCCGTAACAAATAGGTATTATAAAAATTCTTTTGAGCAGTACCATTACAAAAAGACATGGGATCACTCCATCAGGAACCATCAGCAAATTAACACAAAATGACACTAATGAAGAAACGATTATATCTGAAAGTTTTCTATTGTTTGATCTTTATGATTATTGTCTTTTATGAATTCTAATCACTAACAGTTCACAACTACATTTAGCTTTCCTGACCCACTTAGTTTGAAACAAGTGCAAACAACCATCTTATACCACACTTCAGTCTTTCCAAATGTTACAATTCATTCTTATTTTATGGTGGTAAAGCAGGAAAGAAATTGTCAAAGTGGTCTCAACAGCAACCAAATTATTAGTGTTTTCATACACACAACTATTACATATTGAGGTCTGTGGTGTATTCTTAGTTTGGAATGGTACACCAATTAAGGCATTGATTGGATATCAGTCTGAATACCTACCTTTTATGAGCACAGAATTGCATTGTTTTGTTAAAAGGCTCACAAAACAAAGATGAATCTGGACATCGTTCATGATTCTGCTTTGCTACTAATTAAACTGATTTCAAAATTCCTACTGCATTTCAATTTATTTTCAAGTATAGGCATCTAATCTGTATTGTCAGAATAGATGATTTATTAACATGCCACCACAGAAATTAAATAACTCTTCCATGTCCTTTGCATATCTGAATTCACAAGACAAAATGACAAAAATTTATCTGCAGATAGAAGAAGGGAACAAGGGGAAAACAGGACTCATACAATGGGAAACAGTGTATTTCTTTGTATGAAGAAATTCAATGAGCAGTATTAGAGTCAGTATTTGAACTAGTATTAGATGCATCATCTAAAAAGTAAGATGCAATATAAAGTCCAGACTGTATCCTAACATTCATATTAAGATTCCTTTGACTGAATTATTATTAGCTCAAAAGAATTATAAAATTTGTAAATTCACTTTCTCCTCTTCTCTTTTAAGGTACGTCTTCTTTGCTTTCTCTTTTAAGGTACATCTTTACTTTTTAATCATTTATTTTATCACTGTATGCTGTATACTCCTGATTACTGGAAGAGTTAGTCAATTCCTCAGGCTCAGAGTCCTTTCTTTCATTGTTTTCTTTGTGGTTAATATATGAGATTAAAAGAAGCAATATCTATCTGGAAATGAAAACTCCTATATGACTTGGAGCTCTTTAGTTTACTTCAGCAACATATTCCCAAAGGTTGCCTTTCTGAGATAGAACATTATTTAAAATCCCAAAAAAAACAAACAACCCTACACAACTTTTTGTAATTTCACCTCTTCTAACAGTAAATGAGTATCTTTTCTAAAAAAAAAAAAAGAAGAAAAAAAAAAACACCAAACAAAAAACCCACAACAAAACCAGACATCTGCTTTGCAGACTAAATCTGTGCTACCATGAACCCTCTCTAATTCTTAGTTTATTTGAAAGACTGGAACAGCCTCAGCAGTAATTGTTACATAATCCATACCTGAGACACTAGGTGTTTCCCCTAATTTGAAATTTGGTCAAGTCCAGATAATCAAATCCAGTGTTACTGACCTTTTATTGCCCAGATCCACCTATCTGATATTGTTGAGTCCATTTACATGCCGCAACACATTCCTGTGATACAGGCTTCTTCTCACACTATTACTAAAACTCCCTGTCCTTGTATCTTCTTTCTTTCTTCTATCTGTTGCAATATGCTTGCCTCAGTCAACATAATTCAGTATTTGCAAAAGACATTAAAACAAATCAGAAAAGATTCTGTGGTCATATAAATTAAAATAAAAAAGGAACAAAAGAAGAAGTGGCATATGAGAGTGATGATAGGCTTTAAAAAAGAAAGCTTCCAAATCTTCATCTTGCTTTAATTTTCAAATGGAAGAGGTAATAAGAATGAGGCTATGGAAGTCAACTGGAATAACATTCAAAGATCTCAGTGCATTCAATTAAATGAAGTCAGTAACCCCCATTCCTAAATTTTGAAAGAATTGGTATGTGAATATATATTCTCATAATAAGGATTTTAAACACAAAGCACTTCAGGTAGATGCTAAACCATTATAATGTCTAAGAATTTATTTAGTCATTTTATAAAAATCACTTAATAAGCTTGTAATATGAATTATCATTGTCTTTGAGGCTAATTATATATGAGAAATATGCAGAAGTATTAAAGAGAAGATTATCATAATAAGCAATTTAATTGGGAAGATATGTTTTCATAGAAATGTACAAGCAGTATTATAGGCACTGACCACTTTTTAAATAATAATAATGTCTGTTTTCTTGGGCCTAAAATAAGAACGAAAAGACGTGGTAGTGATTAATACACAAGCCCCAACAAATATGATGCTACTAAATATGTATATATTCCTTAAAGTTTCTACAAAAATAATCATGCACTAAATAACTGCAAAGTTTAAGAAAAAAAAAAAGTAATTATTTACACAGACAATAATAAATTGCATAATATATAGTGTCTGTGTGTATATTATAATAAATTATTTCCACAAAACAACACCTGATAGAAAAGAAGGTTGCAATGCTGTGAGGTAGTAAATTACTTAACAGTAGTTACCAGATAGGGCAGGAGGACAGAATACTTAGTCACAGGAGAGAAATTGAGATGCACTTCCAGAATAGGAGTAACAAAAGGTAAAAATAAAACACCAATTAAAGGAGGACATAAAAATTTACAGACCTGGTACACTTTATGAATCTTATAATATGCTAACACATAGCTAATTAAAAAAGCTCTTCTGGCACTTGCCACTTAATTTTGACAATAATGTCATGAAACATTTCTTTCTGCTTGTTCTTTTATGTCAATTTGCCAAGAACAGAATTTTCCTGTGTGAATTAGGTATTTGGGAAGAAACCTACAGGTTTCTCACTGCCAACATAAAGTGTTGTCAGATCAGTAGATATCCTCATGCAGATTGTTTCTTGCCAAAATGGCTTTTGAGTATCAAAATATGTTGTCCTTGTAAAGAATTTTACTTTTCCCCATAAATCCAGATTTTTTTTTCTTTTGAGAAATATTCTAAATAGTCTCTTATCTTGTCTGCAGAGGTTACCATATTTTTATGAATGAACAGCTACTCATTATTTTTCTCTTGACAGCCCAGCTATCCAAATGTATAGCCCACATCACAACCACTGAATGAGAGTGCTGATGCTAGATGACAGCTAGAGATTAAATAAAAGGCCATAATTGCACTGTTACAACAATGAAAAAGCACGTAACTGCAGTCACCTGTATTTCCCTAACATTTAAGCCATGATGTTTTCTGAAAACTTGTTTTGCAAAAGTTTTCTTTACCTCTTACTTTTAGGATATATAAGAAATCCAAAACTGCCTACTGATTCTACAGCCTTTCAGGGACCTGAGTGTACATAGTGGTCCTGACCAGCCTCATCTCTGCACTCCATTTATACTCCCTGACCATGTCAGGGATATCCCTGTCTGAGGTATGTTACAGCAATGCTGGTCTCTAGCTCAGCCACAGCTGAAATAAAGAGTATCGTTGTGATATGAAAGAGAAGACTTTGGGAGTATGACCTTACTGATTCAATCGAGTGTCCACACATTTAGCTCTTCTGCCTTAGGCACATGGTGGAGTCCAGGTCTTCTCTCTAGCAGTGACGTTCACAGATGGGTCTTCAAAAGAAATTCTCCAGACTTAAGATTATGCAGCTTGTGCTTAAGTTAGTCATCTCTGATCTGAGCATCATAAAGGTTGGCCTATCAGATATTCCCTCTTTTATCTTATCTGATTTTATCTAATTGTCACCAGTTCCGGGCACACCAGAATTTTTCCGTTAGTGTTTCAACAAATCTCCTTCAAGTTCAACAATTCTTTCATTTCTATGTTGTTTTAGAGCTCAAATTTATCTACCTGTTTCTCAGGCTTCAAATTTCTAGGGTATGATATACAAATTTTGCAGTAGATGGCTTAATAATTTTGGTAACTCTGTACTTAGATTGACTGACAATCCCAGTAGTTCACACTACTCAACATTTCTGAAACTCACATGCAGTTTTCTGAGTCTAGTTAACTTAAAACTGAGCCAAGAATATTGAAAAACCATGACAGTTTTCTCCTTGTGTGTAGATATGTTACTTCTTTATATGCTGGCATACATGAATTATGCATAGAGAGAGAATGATTAAAGATACCCTACATTTGAGTAAGATCTGGGCATAATTTCCTTATGAGCAAGATCATAGAACTGTTTGGGTTGGAAGGGACCTTAGAGCTCATTTAGTTCCAGCCCCTGTAGCATGGCCAGGGGCACATTCCACTAACACCAGGTTGTTCAAAGCCCCATCCAACCTGGCCTTGAACACTGTCAGGGATGGGGTAGCCACAGCTTCTCTGGGAACCTGTGTTAGCGCCTCACCACCCTCATAGTGAAGAAATTTTTCCTAATATCTAATCCAAATCTCCTCTTGCCATTTCACCTTGTCCTGTTACTACATGCACTCGTAAAAAGCCCCTCTATCATAATCCTATAACTCTATAATCCTGTATTGAAAATTGCAATTACAGTGAAACTTCAGAATCATGAATATTTCTGATACTGAATATTTTCCCTGGAAATTCTTTGAGAGAATTCTTTCAAAGTGCTACCTTTGCAAGTAGAAGTTACCCTTTGTTTCAGATGTCAGCCTAAGTATCTGCATTTTTATTCTATTCAGTAAACTTTTTACATGCTCTGTTATAGAGTACAGTTTATTTTCCATATATTCATTATATGAATTATTTTAAGAACAGCCATTTTCCCCTTGAATCTTAACAGCATTTCTTTATTTCTATTAGTAAAATTTTCTGAAAGATTATCAGTATCATTCTTACCCTAGGATAAGGAATTTTCCCACTCAATTCACTACACTTCATAAAATCTTACCTATTACAAAGGTTTTTTGGTCATACTTGAAAGGCAAAAATGAGGCTGTATTTTCTTAAGCAGTTGTGTTACAAACAATAGTGTTTAATGTCTGTATTTTGTATATCACAAAAAATACTTAATTGGTAGATTAAGAGAGAAGAACATGGGAGAAAATTCTTGAAACATACTTGCTTTCCTTAATATTCTACATGTTTTGAAATCTCATTTTCAGATTTAAGTACTGAGAAATGGGGTGGAGATTTACTTGCTAAGTGACCATTTATAGTTTTCCTGTTTTCCTTCAAAGGTAACTGTGATTTCAGTGTATTGCTTAACAGTTCTTTGTTAAAGAGTCTTTACAAGCTTTAACCGGGACCACAGTCTCCAGTTCACTGTAGGTAGTAATTAAGAGTGCCTATCAGTTACTAGCAAAGCAGTAAAAAACATCATTTTCCACGGGTTAGTAAGGCTTTTAAATTTGCATGCTTTCTGTGTCATGTGAGTATTGAAATTACAGCTTTATCAGAGCCAAAGAACTGATATTTGTATATCTGGAGCAAAATGAAACATTAACAGATGAAAGGAAGATGGGCATTCACAGCTTTCTTACTTCTTTCTCCTCCTTCTTTACAAAATTCCTTTTCCTCCTCTTTTCAAGCCTGAGATCTGTCATCCAGATTTCAGTTTGGGAGGGACGGTTCTTGATGAGAAGCTATTATTGTGACACCAGGGTGTCACAATGCTTTTGCACTGCGTTGCTTCTCTAGGGTTTTTTTCCATCTTTCTTTGGTAGGAACTTAGCTATTCTGAAAGGTCAGAAGATTTCTTAAAAGAAACACATTTGTTCAGTGTATGTATTAAAGTATGTGACTTTGTTTCTGTCATGGACTAAAAAATGAGAAATTATGCTACTGGCCACCAAGAAATACAAAGCAAAATAAAACAAAAGATATTCTTTCTGAAACCCTTAAAGTACAAATTGGTAAAACAAATTGGAATGCATAAATTTTTAAGCATGCCATATTCTCCAAAATCTTTACTAAGGAGAAGCAACATTTAAAGAAAGCAAAATGGAATTAAGAGTTTAAAATGATCAATTAATTGAAGTTTTGAGTTTAATGCAACAGAAAAGAGAACAGGAGTATCTCCTTGAAATTGAAGAAATCCATACTCAAGTATATCTGGGAGTAAGGGCATCTGAAATTCCAGGTAAGGAGAAAAATGTTTTGCCTATTAAAGTAGAAATAAAAGGGGGGGCTTCCCAATTAGAATAAAATAATATCCCTTAAAATTGCAGGATCAAAAGAAATTAAAATTCATTGATAAATTTTAAAACATCGATTATAAATGGAATGTGAACTGGAATATAATACTCCTATCTTGCCAGTAAAGAAATAAAGTTGCAGACTGGTTCAAGATCTCAAAGCAGTCAACAGATTTTAAGAGGATATTCATTCAGTAATAGCTAATCTGTATAACTTATTGACTAAATTGAATAATAATCAGAAATGGTTTGCTGTCTTGGATTTAAAGGACTCTTTCTTTTGCTTACCATTGGCCAAAGAAAGCCAGGATTTATTTGCTTCTGAATGGAAAGTCCTGACACAGGAAGGAAAATCCAATTAATTTGGACAGTATTACCTTAAGGGTTTAGAAACAGTCCAACAATTTTTGGAAATCAGCACAGGATCTAGAATCATGGAAGCCACCCACTCAGATGGGGACTCTTACAGTATGTTGATGACCTATTAACTGCTACTGAAACAAAAGAAGAATGTATCCAGTAGACAGTGGAATTATTACATTTTCTGGGACTGAACAGTTACCAGGTATCCAAAGGCCCAACTAATTCAAACTCGAGTTTCATATCAAGGTTTTAAAATAACAGGAGGACAGAGAGAACTTGGAACCACTAGAAAAGAAGCTATTTGTCAAACTCCACAATCATTGACCATTAAGAAGCTCCAGACATTCCTAGGAACAACTGGGTGATGCAGACTTTGATTCCATGATTATGGTGCTCTGGTAAGACCACTATATGAATTGCAAGGAAACTCCCTCTCTTTAGAATGGACTCATTCAGCAGAGGAGGCTTTTAGAAATTTAAAAATAGAGCTAATGAGAGCTTCATCTCTGGGACTTCCAGATGTTACTAAACCCTTTTGGCTATATACTTATGAAAAAAAGGGAATAGCTTTGAGGGTCCTTGCTCAGAAATTTGGACCCTATAAAGGACAGTGGCACATTTTTCAAAGCAGCTGGATGAAGCAAGCAGAGAATGGCCTGGATGCCTAAGGGCTGTGGTGACAGTTGTCATGAATATTGAAGAAGCTCTCAAATTTACCTTGGAACAAAAGATTACTATGCTAATGTCCCATGCTCTATCAGCAGTCCTGGAACAGAAAGGAGCCCACTGATTATCTCCTTTATGTTTTTTAAAATACCAGGCTACACTTGTGGAACATAGAAGTTGTGGTCACTAATGTGAATCCAGCATCCTTTTTGCAGGAACAATTGATAGAACCACTAACCCATGAATGCTTGGCCATCACACACACTGTATATTCGAGTCCACCAGACTTGAAAGAAAAACCTCTGGAAGATGCTAATTCTTGGTTTACTGATAATAGTAGCACCATGAAAAATTATGAACGAAAGGCAGAATATGGCCTTACCACCACTTCACAGGTAATAGAAGCTAAACCTTTACCCTCAAACACCTCCACCCAAAAGGTAGAAATACTAGCATTAACAAAAACCCCTGGAATTAGCTAAAGACAAAAGGATAAATATTTGGACTGATTCTAAATACACGTTTGGTGTGGTCCATGCACATGGTGCCATTTGGAAAGAACAGGGACTTTTGAACACACAGGGGAAACAAATGTGCTACAGGAATTCTACAACTACTGGAAGCTGTTCAGCTACCTGAGGAAGTAACTATTAAGTATTGTCAAGGGCATCAACAAGGTGACTCTTATTAGGAAACTGGAAATAATTTTGCTGATTTTGAAGCCAAACAAGCAGCCGAACAACTTAAAATCATGTCTTTAATCCTTGACAGAAAACTAACAACTGAGAAATCTAAACCTAGATTAGATAAAGGAGGATAGAAAATTGATTGAAGGTTTGAAAGGACAGGAAAACAAAGAGGGCTGGGTTCAAATACCTGATGGGCAAACTGTAATTCCCTATAATCAACTCTGGAAGCTAGTTCAGGAGGAACATAATAAAACTCATAGGGTTAGCCATTCTTTGTACAAATATTTAGACAAAATTTTGTAGGAAGGAATCTAGGGTTCAGTTAGTGACAAAACAATGTCAGCTCTGTCTTAAGAATAATCCTAAAATTGAAAACATAAATCAAATTGGAAAAATTGGGAGGGGAAGTTATCGGGACAGCAGTGGCAAATAGATTTTTCTGAATTACCAAGAAAAGGAGGTTATTGATATTTATTAGTGTTAACGGATACTTTTTCAGGATGGCCAGAAGCATTCCCCTGTAAAATAAATAATTCAAGACAAGTAATTAAAATTAAATGAGATAATGCCTCATTTTGGAGTATCAGCAGCAATTTCTTCCAATGGAGGCTTGCAATTTAGTGCAAAATTATTAAAAGAAATTAACAAAAAATAAGAAATTGATTGGCAATATGTTCTGTACAGGCCTTATGCCAGTGGGCAAGTAGAAAAGATGAACCATCTGATCAAACAACAGATAAATAAAATAGGTCAGGAAACAAATTTATATTGGTACCAAGTCTTACCACTGACTCTATTAAGAATTCAAACTAAATCTTAATCAAAAGAAGAGGTTAGCCCATTTGAAATTTTATATGGAAGACCATATCAGTTCCAGTTTAAAGGAGAAAGTCTTCAGGAATTGGGAGAAGGCTATCTCATACAGTTTCTGGTCAATCTGGGAAAACAATTCGAAGAAATAAATAAGAGAATATTTGGGATAAGAGCAAGAGGTTTGGATTATCTGATTCAGCCTTTTGGATCCAGAGACTGGGTTTACTTTAAGAATTTTTCAGGAGATCCTCTACAGGAGAAGTGGAGTAGACTGTACCAGACATTATTGACCACCTTTACAGCAGTGAAGACAGAGGAACAACCTGCTTGGATACATTATTCAAGAATAAAGAAAGCACCAGAACCAGAGAAGACATGGCGGCTCAAAACTTCAGGACCCTTACATGTGAAATTGCATCGGTCATAATTTGAACTTGTATGATAACTGGTGTACCAGCTTGGCACTAATACTTCTACCTGAAATTAATGCAGAATATTACAATAGTGCACTGTTGCCTAAATCAGGTGAAAATCTGGACCTTCCATTAATTAGCATTCCAATTCCAACACTATTTCATGGATAGCAATCTATAGCCAAGAGAAAGGTTGAGATTTGGAATAGTTAATCCTAATTGAAGCAAAGAATATTATACCTCTGTGCAAATATGTATTACACTAGGATCCAGAGTAGGAGATTGTTTAAATGCTGCAGGAGTAGGTCACTATTCAAACTGCAATCACACTATTAATATAGATGGTATAGTAGTTCAGTGATGGTCTACTTGTGAAGGGAAAGGATGATGCTGGTTATGTATAAGCACAAGACTCTACCCACCAACAGGAAGGGGGCATGCACCTTAGGTGCTGTGGTACCCAATCTTACTATTATTGACATATATCCTTCTGGAACCAGGTTAGAAGTTTTGTTAAATGATTAAGCAAGGGTTTAACCCTATTGCTGAATGGAATGCTGTGTTTTATAGTTCCATGAGATGGTTAATTCCATCTTTGGGAGTAAATGAATTAGAGAAGGCAATTGTAAATATCTCAGCAACCACAGAGGAAATAGAAAGTAAAATATTGATATAATACAAGTGGAACAAGAGATAACTAGTCTATCTAAAGTCATATTACAAAACCAAATGGCTCTAGACATGTTATTGGCTTCACAAGGAGTTTGCTACATAATCAATGAAGTTGCTGTTCCTATATAAATCAAAGTGGCAGAATTGAAAGAGAGATGGAGTAAATTTGGAAAGAAACTAAAATATTTCATTAAATGGACAAGGATGATACCTCCTGGGGTTTTGAAGAAATATGAAAAAAGTTAACTTCATGGTTACCTAATCTCTCTTGGTTGAGGCAACTGGTTGTAGGAATATTAATTGTTTTACTACTCATTACTTATGATACAATGTTCCTTCTGGTATTGTAAACAATCTATGATAAATTATGAAGATTGAAAGAGAAATGAAATCAAACATCAAGTAGAAACAGGAAATTATTTCAAAAAGTCTCTAGATGGTAATGGCAGTATATAAAATGCTACAAAAGAATTTGCAAAAGGACAGAAAAAAAATGGGATTTGAGACAAGGAAGCACAAAAGTACAAAACAGAATATAACCTATGTAAATAAGTAGAACCATTTCTAAGTAGCATTAAGTTTGTTGGCTTTGTAATGGAAAATCACTGAGGTGCATGAAGATAAACTGCTGCAGTTGACATAGTTTTAGTTCCTAATGACCTTAGTACAAAAGTACAAGAAAAACAGGGCAGAAAGACAGGACCTGGGGATAGGGAGTACTTGGGACTAGCAGATGTCCCGGATGGGAGCAGTCAAACTAACTGGTAAGTAGGACAGGATGATTGCTATGTCTATAATGTTAATTAAACTGGTGTTCCAAAGGCTGCCAGAAGTTATGAAGATTGCTGAAGAAGTAAACAACTCTCAAAGACCACCACCACATTTCTGTATGCATGAGAGAAACTTTCTGGAAAATGATGTAATTCATACATAGCCCCATGAATATGTATGTATGTCCAGGGACTATATAAGGAAGGCTTCTGTCTGAGGATAATCAGGGGACTGGAGCACATCCCCTATGAAGATAGGTTGAGAAAGTTGAGGCTGCTCAGCCTGGAGAAGAGAAGGCTGCGTGGAGACCTCATAGCAGCCTTCCAGTATCTGAGGAGGGCCTATAGGGATGCTGAGGAGGGACTCTTCATGAGGGACTGTAGTGAGAGGACAAGGGGTAATGGGTTTAAACTTAAACAGGGGAAGTTTAGGT
>JASSUY010034708.1:0-35333 GCA_032466535.1 Forpus xanthops
AGCATGTCAAGGTCCCTCTGGATGGCATTCCTTCCCTCCAGCATATCAACCGAACCACACAGCTTGGTGTCATCAGCTTGAGAGAGAGAAACTGTCAAAACCAATGTGGTAGCACTCATAGCAGTTTACTATACCTGTAGTATATCCTGTTACATTGGAACAGAAAGCAGTAAATAGTGTTCTGTCATTAGTTACACTAAGTTCATATTTCACATGCCTTGCTCATAATATAGCTCAGTAGGCTAACATTGCTTTTACTTTATCCGACTTCTGAAGATTCTCAGGAGTCACAAAGAAAATGCTTCTTCCAGTGAAAACAAGACTGTCAGACATCCAAACCAGACTAAAAGAACTACTTCCCCATGATGCAGTATTGGTGGGTCATTCTCTAAATGCTGATCTTCAGGCTTTGGAAGTGAGTATACTTTTAAGAGTATTTTCCCCGACCCTGTGATACTTATTTCAGGCCTGAAAACTCCAAACAATCAATCTTTTTGTTAGTGAGCATGTGTTAATTGTTTTTTATTATGAATAGCCTTGTGTCTGTAAGGATTTAAAAGAGAAAGACTCTCCACATCTGTAAAACTTGCATGGGCTGTTCAGAACACAAAAGGAAGGGAGGAGTCTGTCCATACATAGATACAGTTGCAACAGAAGCTTTAAGTCTCTGCTTTAGCCAGATGCTTCTGATAGCTCTGTCATGGGAAGAACTGAAAGTCCTTCCTGTATTTAATATAACCAACCTAAAATGCTTGAATCATAATTAATCTTTCTAACCTAATCTAGATCTTCCCAATAGAGTGCTGATAGGAGAGTTGGGCTTGTTTCATTATTCCAGTCTGCTCTGTTGTTGTGGATCAGTTATCTATCACTGAGAAACTGGCAACTGAAATGAGAAGGCAGATGCACAGATTATAATGGATTTACTGCCCAATTTTATATGACTGCTGTTCTTAAATGAGTGATGTTTTTTTCTTCTCCAGATGATCCACCCTAGTGTTATTGACACTTCATTGCTATTTGCCAGAAACGAAGGTCGAAGATTTAAGCTCAAATTTCTAGCCAAAGCTGTTTTAGGGTAAGATTATTACTGTCTTGTAATGAGAAATACTAGAAACTGTCATGGTCGGTTATATTGAAATTCAAAAGAAGGGAGCAGGCTCTGCAAATAGACATAGTAAAGGGGAATTTACTGCCTGCTGGAAACATCAGGCAGCATAATAAATTGGCTTGTGTTTCAGCAAGCAGGGACACTGTGACCCAGCCAGGTTTGAGTCCTAACAAAATGACCTTTTCTGCGGGTCTGTAGTAGTACCAGTGTATTGAATGACAGTGCAACAAAGACACTCTGGCTCACACAAATGAAATTAGTTGTAGTTAGCACGAAAAAAATGCTAATGTACGAAAGTATGATATACTGACATAAATTATATTCCTTGGTGTACTAACAACCACAGGATAGTATGGCATAGTGCTACAGTTCTCACTGTTCACATAGTATTAATATTCTGCAATGCCAGACTTCACTGAGTTGTTGGCTTCTTCCCTGTTGTCATGGTTTAAGCTCAGTCAGCCCTGCAGCCTCTCTCTCACTCCTCCCCTCTTCTCCCCCCCTACTCCCAGAGGAATGGAGAGGGGAATCGAAAGAATGTAAATCCCATGGGTTGAGATAAGAACAGTCCAGTAACTAAGGTGTAACACAAACCACTGCTGCTATCATCAATAACAATAATGAAAAGAGAAATAAGAAAGGAAGAGAATACAACCACTCACCACCTGCCAGCCGATACCCAACCTGACCCAAGCAGTGATCTAACCCTTCTGGGTATCTGCCCCCAGTTTTTATACTGGGCATGATGTGCTGTGGTATGGAAAACCTCTTTGGTCAGTTTGGGTCAGGTGTCCTGTCTCTGCTTCCTCCCAGCTTCCCCTCCTCCCTGGCAGAGCATAAAGCTCAGAAAGTCCTTGGTCACAGTAAACATTACTGAGCAGCAACTAAAAACATCGGTGTTATCAGCACTATTCCCAGGCCAAAAGTCAAAACCACAGCACTGCACCAGCTACTAAGAAAGAGAAAAAAATGACTGCTACTGCTGAACCCAGGGTACCTGTCTTTGTGCAAATTGTGAGCTGGGTCACTGGTCAAAGAAGTACAATTAAAAATAGCCATGCATCAGAGTACCAAGTATTAGCACTGCTTGTGTCAAACCCGATAAACGGTGTTTTGCTCAACATTGCAAAAACATTTCTTGCAGTAACTTTGGGGAGTATTTCACAAGAATGCTGCTGCACAGAACTGAAATCCGTTTTGGAGAGGGGAAGCTATTTTGCCTGAAAAGGACCCAGTTTAGAAAAGACAGGATGTTGATCAGTGTGGAAACAGATAACCTGCCTGTACACCTGATTTTGATGCCGTAGGAAGGAGATTCAGTGTGAACGGAAGCTTGGGCATGATCCTGCAGAAGATGCTAGAGCTGCATTGGAATTGGCTCAGTTCTTTATTGAACAAGGACCAGCAAAGGTAGCTACATCTAGTTAAGATTTCTGTTCTTAATTGCAGAACATACAAGTTGTGAAGGAAAAAAATATCATTTCTGCCCATTCTTTTGTTGATTTAAAAGAGAAAATGGAGCTGTGGTAGAGGCCTCAATTTTGACAGCTTGTTACTTTCAGCATATATCCAGGTATCTCAATAACCTGAGAATTACCTGTGTTTCAGTACTCTAATGCTGACATGAATCAGCATTGCTGCTGAGCTTGAAGAGGGCTATTGAGTAAAGAAGCATTGAGACACTTGCAGCCTACAGGAATGCCTGTCATTTTTCCAGATGAAAGAAATGAGAGACCTCGTATGTTGTGGTAGTGATTCAGCTGGCTTTATGAGTCTCTTGCTTGTGTTGTTGATTTCTGAGAGAACTTTTTTGGAACTGATTGCTGGTTGATGGTGAGAGTGCTGCATGCTTCAAATGACAACAGAAAATTATAAGGCAAAAAATTAATGCCCATATTTGTTCACTGCTGTGGAGTGTGCCTACATGACTCATAGAGAAAGCACATGCTTTTTGGTTAGCTACAGTTAGCTGAGATGAAAGCCAACTGCTAATCTTCTTCCTTCCCCAAGGTAGTAGAACTAAACTTGGAGATGCTTCTGACAACTGAAAAACTGGCTGAGGACTCACAGAACAAAGCTGCATTACAGCCACAAGGATGCAGAGTCCAGAAACAGTTGAATGAGCCTCCACATTCATCCAAACCATGGTAATAAGATTCTCAAATATGCATGTTTTTTCTTCAGTCAGACCCTCAGTAAAATCAAAGAGGTCTGTTATGTTTTGCAGAAGCCATCAGGATCTTCAGAGAGACACAAATAATTATAGCATAGTACTGATAAACTTAGAAGTTGCATCTTACATTTCACAAAGCTTTTTCTGGGCTTCTTTTGATGTTGAGGACAAGAATATTCTTTCAGATATCTTCAATGAACTGTATCATTTTTCTCTGACAAGCACTTCTTAAAAGCTTTTAATTCACCATATCAATAAATCCTGTGATTCACAGCATTCTTTTTTTCTGCTAGTTTTTTAGACTGCTTGCAGGTGACTGGCCAAAAACCCGTCCTGTTGGGCAGACAGGGACTAGACTCTTCTGGTCTGTGTCAGAGTAATCTGAGCACTTCAAACAAACAGGTGAATGGGCTTAGAGTGGGTTGGTCTAAGCAAGCATCAAAGTAGTTCAAAGTTCTTGTTCTGGGGGTGGGTAGATGAGTCCTATTTTAAAAAGCTGACTGACAGTACTGTTAGCAATAGTGTTAATACCAGGTTAGCTAAATCCATTTTAACATTTTGGCAATAAGCTTTGATCTTCTACATCCTCTCATGACTCACTAAAGAAGAATTTCTGCCTGAGGGCTTCCTTGAACAATAGTGAAAATTAAAGTTGGGAATTCAGTTCTGTGGCTTTGTTTCTGCTCCTTTGCAGTACAGTTCTCTTTTGGGTCTGAGCCTTATACTGTTTTCCCTCCAGATTCTTCAGAGAGCCTTAGAAGATGTTCCCCTGTCCACATTCAGTATCATTCAGTTCAGTTTGGGTCCAGAGTACATCACATCTCAACTTCTTGCACTTTGTGAACAGGTACTATTTTTTTGAGAATAGTCTTTGCTGCTCAGCTTGGAAAGAGACATTATTTGTCTGGAGGCACCAAGCAGTTCCTTTGCTTTGTGAAGTTCCTTCTCTGTGTTCTACAGGTGAGAAGCAAGCTGACTGACATGCTGACAATTTACGCAGGTCCTTTTGAAGAAGGCTTTTGCCTACGTTCTGTGAAAAAAGAATTTGGGAGGTGTGGACCAATCCAGTCTCTTACAGTGATAACTGAAACATACAAGGTAAGGAGTGCTCAAAGCATTCAGCTTGCTGATGGGCAGGGTAGGCTCAAGTAATCACTCAGAAAAATATGGATTAGAACCACTGAAATACCAGTTACTCCATTTGGTTTGGAGTTCTGTTTTGTTTTTTTTTCCTGGTGGCTTAGGTATCAGCTACAGCAGTTCAGAATATCTAAAAGTTGTTGCACAAGAATAAGCAGAGCTCGTGTGGCTTAATTGTGCACTTTGAGCATGGAGAAGCTTGAGATGCTTTTTGTCCCTTTTTTGAACTTGCATGCTAAGGCCTTTTGTGGCAAGGGAATACAAAATTTGTTAACTGATGAACTAATTGAAGGTTGTTTTTAACAGCTACTGTGTATGGAGTGTTAGGTACATTGCCTCTAAACCTTTTTCTAAAAAAAAATACAGTTTTATTGAGACCTGACTTTTAAAAAGGGAGGACTAATGTATCTTATTGATAAGCCTGAAGTATCTTATTATTCTGTTTTAAGCCTTATGTCTGTATCCAATATGAAGTGCTGGAAGCTGCCCAGCTTGCTGTGGAAAGCCTAAATGGAGCTGAGGTAGCAGGATCCTGCATTAAGGTAAACAACACAAATACCAAAAGCCTAAGTTATGTCGTGCACAGAACAGCATCCAGTATGTCTGTTAACATCTACTCACAGCCTGGCATCTAGGCAAATGCTGGCTGTTTGTGCTGTTACAATCTCCCTGTCCCTAGACAATTTTGGGCCACTGGCAGAAAGGAAATGGTTATAGCTCTCTTCTTCCCTTTCTGCCTGTCAGCAGAAGGGGGTTAGAAAGCATTGTCCTCCAGCTGCAGCTTCAAAAGGAAGAGCCAGGTAACAGGGTGCTAAAATGCCATATGCAAAGTGTGGAGTTCTTAATTTGATAGTGTTTCTGCATTGCAAACATCATGTCTCTTCCTTTTTTCATGATTAATTAAGTTAACTTTCATTAGTCATATTTTTTTCAAGAGAGAGAAAATAGCTTGTCAGCTGTTGGTAATGGGGGAAATAATTTACTGTAGAAGCTCGGAACACAGAGCTGCTTGAGCTGACGTTTGTTCCTGCTGAATCCACCCTAGGTCCAGAGACCTGTCACTGCAGCAATGCTCGACTGTGACGATTTGATAAAGGAACTAGAACTGGATGTAGAAAATGAAGGTGTGATTTATGTGGCAGGGCTAAAGAAGTCATTAACAGAGAGGGACTTGCAAGAAGAATTCAGCCAGTTAAAAGACCTGGAAACACTGTTCCTGCTAAAGGACCTCCAGAGTGGCAAGCACAGGAGCTGCTGTTTCCTCAGTAAGTAGCTTCACATACAGCCTGCTTATTTCCTTCAGATAAGCTCATTTATAAGGCCTTGGGACTTGCAGAGACACAGCAAGAGCTACTGCCAGTCATGTATGCTCAAAGTGATGGTATTTAAAACACTCCAGTGAAAGGGGGTTGTTTGGAGGAGCAGTTTGCAGCTAAATATTTTAAAAGGGAGGTGTGAACCTGCTAGAATTTAACTTTAGAGTAAGTTCCAGGATAGATCATTGGCTCCGGTACCTCAGCATGACGGCTGGACACTGCAGCTCAACACAGACAATCACCTCAGAAAAGGCAAGCAGAACACCTGGGTGAGTGCTGCTGTGGTTAACCGGCAGTTCTGTGGTCTAATGTTCACCTGTAGCAAAATGAGGATCTGTTTGTTGCAGTGATTTCAGTTTCTTATCTCCTTTTCGTTCCACATCTGTAGCCGTGCCCTGCAGTGCCAAGGAACAGGGCAGCAACATCCCTGCCAAAGCACATCCCCTTCTCTTTGTGTTTCAGAATTCCAGGAATCACAGAGTGCTGTGGATGCCCTTGAAGTTATAAATGGATGGAATGTGAAGGGCCGCAAACTAAGAAGTAGGAATGCTCTTGCTTCAGGTCACCTCTGGAGATGGATTTGGCAAATGAATCACAGCAATGCAAAGCAAGGAAGACATATCTTATATGAGAAGATGGAGCAACTGTCTGACTCTGTGAGTTTAAGGTTGTGCTGATGTTTGTTGCAGTTAGTGAGGAGGTACTGCCCTGGGAACTAGGAGTGATAAATTTAGTGAGCAGGTTTAGGTGTAGAGCTGCATGTAGCAGGAGGAGCGCCTTGTGAGAGGAGAGCAGAAAGGCTGTCAAGGATCAGTTCCTACAAGGCAGTTTGGAGAGGTAACATCATGTGAGATATTACTGGGTACTGTATAACCTTAAAAACAGCATAGCTGTGATGCAACACAGCAGCTGAAGCTACCACTTGAGAGCAGACAGCGCTATGTACAGGTGTAGCAGGTGGTATGGGAGTCGGAGGAAGAGGTGACTAGTGGTGTAACCATACATGGGGGAGCAGATCTAGTTGCAATAAAGGAATAACTGCTGTCCTCACCTCTTTAATCCCAACACTCCCAAGGTCAGTCTTGGCACACCTGCTTTTAATCGTGATTGCTACAGATCTGCAGATGAACTGGGGATTTTAATGCTCACATTCTGTTACACAGGAGCAGGATCTAAGGAAGAAGGTGAAGAAGTTAGACCACCATATCAAAAAGCTTTATAGAAGTCTTCAGACTAACACCCTGTGTGTTGTTCTCTTTCCTGGAGTAAACAGGTAAGTTGCCACTGATTTTGCAAAGTGCCAAGGAAAATACATAGCCAAATTTTTTTATCTTAATCTATTAAAACCCTGGCACAAGGAAGTGAAAGCCTAAGAGAAGGCCTGAAGAAGCTGTTGTACTTCTTCAGTCTGACTTTCATGTTTGGCCAGTAAAACCTCAGCAGTAACCACTTACGTCGCTGATGGGCCAGATTAGCAAGGCCTTGATTAATGACACAGGTCTTCTCAGTTCACCAGCTTTTCCCAGTTGCATGTTTCATCCCTATAAACCAAGGTAAGTTTTAAGCAAGAATTGAGCAGTTTCCACAGCAGGCAATTTTTTTGGGTGGTTTTGTTTGTTTAAAATGACCCAAGTGCTGCAGCTGAGGCCCTACCTATGAGTTGTTGTGTTGTGGTACCCCGATGTATGTGCTTCAACCATAGCTGATGGATGAGGTGGTTCATGCCCCCATTCTTACATGAGGGACACAGCTGGGAAAAAAGAACGTTTTCAGTGAGTCCATAAACTTCCGTAGGAAGGTACAATCCCTGGAGTTAAGTTGGGCTCCAGCACTCATATTGGGGATGCTTCCAGATAGGGTGGGTTTCCTGCATTTCAGACCCTGAAGCACAAACTGCCAGTCACTAACTGCCTAATTATTAACCAGCAAGGTTAAAGCTTTCCTAGGCAAGGCCCTAGTTACTGAGTGCATACTTACTTCAGCAGCCTTCTGTCCTCTCATTGTGTCACTGGTCAGACAGTCAAATAAAGGTCACATCTACTCTTGCCTTTCTTCAGTTTCCCTTCCACAGAAGGGGTACCGTTCCTTGTGGAGACATAAGACCTGCCCTGAAATAGGAGCAGGGGGGCAGAGCTGCTCAGCAGCATCTCTTCTGCCTGGCTGGGCAGCCAGGCCAGGTTCCCCTCTCTTGCAAAGCTTCCTGAGCAGAACATTGATGCTGTGTTACCCTCTGCACCAAACAATGTCCCCTAGAAGGGAGATGCATTCTAAGCCAAGGGTATATTTAGGCTTAATAGCAATGACAAGCTGTTTCAGCAAGGTTGCATGCCAAGGGCTGTTCTTGGGGTGATTTGCACCAATTGTTCAATTTCCAATAACTTTTAAAGAGTGTGTTTTTGGTTGGTTTGTCTTTTGGCTGGGTGGATTTGGTGGTTTGTTCATCCCAGGCTTTGGAAGTGCCTTCTTATCCACAGGACTGTTTCCCAGAGGACTGACAGCCCAGGGGAGGTTTCTTGATTAAAAAAAATGCCAAATAATTATTGGGTGTGGGGTGGGGAATAGGTTTTCCAATCTGCTGCTTCTGAGGGTTGCAGCTTCCCACCACTAAGACATAAGCTTATTGTGTGCATCAAGGCTACCCTGAGCAGAAATGACGCCCCTCTTGTTTATGTTGCAGCAGGCACGGAGCACAACCTGGCCTTGGTCTGATGGCAGTAAAAGATGACAGAGGGAGGAGTGCTCATTGAACTGCCAAGTTTTTAAGCGAAGTCTTTTGTTAAGATATTTTTAATTACTTTAAATATTGATGTCTTTGTAAAGCTCTCCTGTCATACGAACAATAGGCTTCCACTCTGTATCTTTTACAAAGGCTAAAAATAAAAGCTATTCAAAACATCTTAAAAGAACAAAACTTTTTCCAGTAACCCTTCCGGCTATGGTAGCTTCCCTTGGCAGTGGGTGAGGTAGGCAAGGGCATAGGGAGAGCTGGGAACAAGCCAGGGGGGAGTGTTGCTTAAAAGCCCATCTTAGAGGCTGGATGATCTTCACTGAATCATCGCAGGCTGCAAACCAGCAAGCCCAGGTCAAGCAGTACCTGCAGCAGCTGCTCAGTACTAACAGCTGTACTCAGGATTGTGTGGATTTTGGCAACACAGTGTGCCAGCTTCTGAAGCAGTCGCTGCCTCTTTTCTGGGAAAGCATTGTACTTATTCCATGGAAAGGAGGAATTGGTGATTCATAATTCTTGGACAATCTCCACTTAATCCTCCCTCCCTCATCACCCTCCATACCCTTCACACACAATAAAGGAAGAAAAAAGAAGTTACAAGGGTTGTGTTAAGGACAGCACAGTCTATGGGATCTTCACACATCAGTGCTTTCAGCAGGGCACTGGAACTGCAGTTGCAGTAACACTGAGTGCACAACCAGCCATAGGATGAGGTGTTTGCAACCTGACAACTCCAGACCTGTGCTTTGCAGCCACTGCCACATTGAATAAAGGCTGCTGGAGCATCTTTTGTTAACATGGACAATTTCCAAGCAGGAAGATGCCTGGGAGACCTTTTGGCACTCAGGAAAAAAAAAGGAAATGCTTGTTACAAGGTTTGAACATGAGACAAAGAATTTCTTGACATGAATTAGAATGGGCTGAGATAAAGTTGAAGTAGTTATTATTCCAGAAATTATTAAATACAGCTGATACAATATTTACACCCTCCCACTTTCCAACCCCAGGTTGGCAGCTTATGGAGTGGAAGTTGGGAGTTGCTGTGTGGAGGAGCAGACAAAAATAGAGGCAACAGAGAGAAAGGAGAAAGGCAAATGCAGTGCTAGCCCAGAGGCAGCACTAGTGAGTGGGTGGTGGATGCTCACGTCAGTCTTGTTCCCACCTAACTTTAAAGATTCTGAAATTCCTGAAATTAAATCTTAATAAAAATGAATGCAGCCAGGTTTTTCTTTGAAAAAGGCACTTTATGGCCTCCAGCTGAGCCTGGCAGCCTTTGGCTGTAGCTATTGAACTGGGAATAGCATCAACATGTGCTACTACAGGATGTGAAAGGAGCTGGTCCCTCACCCAGCACTGTCCATCCCCCTTGGCTCCCTGCTCCTGCCCCGTGGAAGGGGCTGAGGGCCAGTCTGCCCCAGCACTCACCCTCTGTGGGAGCACGCTTCTGTTAAGGCTGCTCACATCCAGCATCTCCCTGTAGACATCTGCACTGCAAAGCTGGAAAACCCCAGTTAGTTTTCATTCCATGCACTGAGAAGTGATGTGATCACTTCCTCGCAAGGAGTAGGCAGAATTTAGTAAGCATCCAGGATTCCTGCTTGAGAAACGCTGGAGATGACAAACAAACTAGCAAGAGTCCTATTTATAGGCATGAAAAAATAATTAATCTGTCCCCTTTTAATTGAAAATGTAAAAAGGACTTCAGCTTTAAATAAGACATTTTGTACAAAGCTTGAGCACAAAAAAGTGAACACCAACGTGTCATGTAAACACCACAAACGTTACTCATTTGTTCAGTAATGCACAGAGCAGTGTGCACATGCCCCTTCCAGTGGATTAGATTGCTGCAGCTGTTCCCCTCCCTCCCCTCAGACCTTAATGGAGTACAGGAAACCCAGAAGCTTTGGAACATTTACAAAGCTACAGTAGGCAGGAGACATTGTGACTGAAGGGTTGCTTTGTCTTCTTTGAGAGATTGGTCATTTAAATATACAGAAGTTCAACAGTCTCACAGGCAAATGAATGGCAACTTGGATTAGAAAAAGCACCAAAATATTTAATATACATCTGGCACAAATTCCACAAGAAGTCAGTAATGGACAAACCAATGCTTTGCTTATAAGAAAAGAAAAACCTCAGACTGCACTTAATGCTCTTCTTCCAAAAGGGACACGACAAAAAACATTGCACTCAGGATTGCTATCAAGTAAAGACAACCTTTTCATTACAACCTATTTGCATTGTGCCTTAGATTGCACATTCTAGAAGATGCTGTTTCCATTCTGTTCCAGGCAACAATGGTGAGCAGAATTTCACATGAGAAAAGTAACTGTAAAACTACAAACCCAATGAGGTGCAGGAGACGCATCGGTTTGAACCTCTCCCACTTTTCCTCTAAATCATGGTTTACAAATTTGGCCACATCTCTTTAAAAAAGGCCCTACATGAAACAGAATTTACTCCAGGCATTTTCAAGCATTACATTTACACAGCACCTCTGATACTGCTGCCTTAAAGAGGAAGTGCGGGTCTGCTCCACAGCAAGCAACACATTCATTGTTTCCCAGAGCAAGAAAACTGGATCATACAGAGTCATCTCTTGGGTGAGTCTGAAAAGGCAAAACCCACTCCCAACAGATAACAGCAGATCTGATCCTAGCCACGCTTGCTGCTTACTGAGGGATGGGGAGATAGAACTAGTTACTTCTCTGGGAGCAAACACTATCAAAACGCATTCCTTCCATAAAGGGTGAGTCAAGACTAAGTTGGGGCCTCAAAATCCGCAAGCAAAGTACTCCAAGAAACCCAGCTGCGTCAACAAGTTCCCCCAGGCTGACCCTTCTCCAACACACATCCTGTCAATGATGTGCAGTTGCTTCATGCCCTCAAGACCAGCCAGTACAAACCCCAACAGCTCTGGGACAGGACCTAATCCTGCACATTGCATACACAGCTCTTGGAACTGAAGTTATTAAACAGCTTAACAGCACGAGGCCCCCCCCAACCATTTCTACCAGCCCATCTCCTTATTAGAGACTCTTTCTCATAGCTAAGAAAGCAAGCCTACTTTAAAGATAACTATGTTTAGTGTGATTTAAAAAGTCACAACTTCAAAATATTAAGCACTATTCTGTGAAGTCCTCTAATGTGTAATACATACGGGAATACAAAAACAGCAGCCAGCCCTCCTCAGCTCCACCCGTGTGGGTTTGCCACCTCTGGTCATACATCTCCCCCCTCATGGGCCCAGAGAAGAAGAGCAAGAGTCAGCAGTTGTAACTGCGTAAAATGGCAACATTCAAGTAAACACACTGGTTCAACAGCAGGCAACCTGTAGTCCAAATGTAATTTACAGGGAGGAAAGAAACACTTCACAGCAAGAACACTGGAGCTGAATGGTTCCTCCGCCTGCATGTGAAGTGGATGCTATTCAGAAAGGGCTTATCTCAAGAGTGCAATTATGCAAAGATAGAAGCTTTCCAAAAATAATTTAAAAACTCTGTATAACCTCCAGAACCTGTTGGATTTTAAAACCTAACTACAGACAGGCCGAGGATTGCTATAGTAGCGAGGAACTGCTCTCACCTCAGTGATTTAAGGCAAGCTGTTAGCAGGACTAGGACCTTCAGCCTCCCTTTACCTGGTGTCTCACACAGCCCCCATTCCCTTGAAATACATGCTGTACAGATAGTGCAAGAGGTCACATCCCAGAAGCAGCCCCCAAACTGGAGGAAGAATCCTGTGGCAACAGTTGCTACAGCACAGCATTTGCTTGGGATCTGCAGTGACCCTAACTGCGGTATAGTTCTCTTTGGGGGAATACAAGGGACACAGGTATGTTCCATAACAGAGAGACATCACCTGAAGACACTAATGAGCACAACAGAGCTACTCTGGCACCTCCAATACACTTGAGAACACTCCAGCTTTGCTCATGCATAAGGGTTTTGTCCTGAGCAAGATTCTGACCTTGGGGACAAAAAGGATGCGTGCAGCCTCCTGCAGCTCCCTTTGCTGGGTGTTACAGGTCCAGTCCAACACTGAACAAAACACAGTCATTTCTGATTAAAGGAAAAATACACTCATGGCACTGCATCAGGTAGGCTCCTACAGTTTTCCAAGGGCGAAGGAAAAGGCTGATGGCTCCCTCTTGGGGAGCAGCTGCTCCATCTTCAATGTATTGTCAGTACAGGCAGCCCAACCAGGGGAGAGGGTGTGTGGTAAAACCCCTGAGCCACATGCAGAGTAGCTCCCAGTCGGTCACTCTGTGGCACTCCAAAGCTAGCACCCAGGAGGACCAACACTTGTTTGCAGCTTGACTTGACTCCTTTCAAAGGGAGCATGCGGATTAAAAGCAGTTCACCAAAAAGGATGGCAGAGAGATAATACTTAACTTGGGTCATTTAAAATAGAGTACTCATCCAGGCATTAAATCCTGGGAGAGAAGGATGGTAACCTCAAACAATTCAAGTCTAAGAACAAGAGGTAGAGATACCTATGTACTTCATGGTGAAGGAGTTACAGCCTTCCATCTTACAATCTCATGTATTTCACTGCAGTTGACAATATAAAACCAAAGCTGAAATCTCCAATAGTCCAGAGAGAAAATCTGAACACTCGTGGTTTGGTTTGCACACAACAAGATCTAAGCAGACACTCAGTTTTCATTACTTCTTGGAGAAAACATGTAATGTTTTGCTGCATATTGAAACACTACCCTGAAGAATTCCAAGTTTCAGGTTAAGCATCTTCCTTTTTAAGACAAAAGGCTAAATTCACATGCACACGTTTTGAGCACAGTGAGCTCAAGGGAAGAACCCAGCACCCAATTCACCAAAGGTCTTCTAAAAAAAGATCACACTGCAGAATGCAAGGCTGCAAGACCCTGAAACTCACAATGACTATTATTTTCTGATGAATGGGAATGATGTAGTCTCAGCCAACAATTACATCACGACTGAGGTGGCTGTTAAACTACATGGTGTTTCTTTAACTTTGCTGGACTTTATTTGGAAACAAGGATTAGAATTGTAAGGAAGATACTTGTGTCAGGAAAATACTAAGGTCACCAGTCAATGCATAGCCATGCCTGGGATCCATGGGTTCTTCAGGCTCTGACAGACATGCAAGGAGTGAAATGAAAGTCACATATGCAAAGCTGATGAACCCAGTGCTCTGAACCCTCACCTCATAGCCACCCTGCCTGGGGTGGGCTGCACCTATGTGCAACCAGCCTCAAGTCACCCATCAGCAGAGCAGGGTGAACTCGTTTCATACTCTTCATTGTACTGGCTGAAAGCTACCATGGTTCAGAGGCTGATGCATGAGCAGATCTGCCATGCCAGCCTAGGGCAGCTCAGCACACCCAACTGCCACAGGCTTCAGCTGTTCAGGTTTCTGCCACACCTCCATGTGTTTTTCCTGTGGTTCTTTCATTACAATTGCACAGTATTAAAAAGCTATAATTCTCCATACAGAATAGCACCAGCAGCAAGTAAACTCACAATTCAGCATTCAATTTGAATTTCCTCAGCCATGTTTTATGGCCAGCTATGGGCGGAATCTTCCAAATCCTTACTTGAATCAATAGCCTTGACCTCAGAAATACTCACAGGTTAGAATCAGCACAACTGAGCCTCCAGTCATTCTGGGAGCCAAATTCCAAAGGTGCACTATAACATGGTGCAGGTGGTCAGTGTTTTAGTACTAGGGACTAAAGTTTACAGGAATTGTATTTCTCTGTGTATCAGGGAAGGCAGTAAGATGCCACAGAGTGTGGATGTCAGACCAATTTTCCAGTACATTACTGTAACTAACTATATAGTATTCAATCCAAAGTTGCAGCAGATTCAATACATGCATAAGGTTTCCTAACACATACTATAATTAAAATGAAGTTAAATAGTTGCACTGGTTCCAAGGATTTCATCAGCTGCTCACTATAGTCCTGTGCCTACACAATGAGGATTTAAAGTATATTAAAAATGAAGAGTGAATGTATTTGGCCTGTTCCACAGATATTCACAGTTTAACCATTAAACAAGCATACCTTTAGAGGCTTCTCAGAACCATACAGAACCCTCACTCCCACAAGGGAACACCAGCATTACAGAGTACGGTCTGGTCTTGTTCAGGATCATACAGTCACCAGGCAATCCAAGGGAAGGTCTGACTCCCTCTCTCACTGTCAGCGCTATCAAAGAGTTGGACCTTCAGCTCCTGGTTCAAGAATATAAAACTGACATAGGTTTGGTTTGCATTATGTAAATGGAAATTAAAACATTGAAGTTAGGCTAAAAATAAATGGAACTTCATTAGATAGAGCATTTGGCTATTTTTGCAAGTATTCTACCCATTGGGTGGAGTTACTTCTGCTAGGCTGAAAGCAGCAGAACAAGAACAAGGCTGGCCTCATGTACACAGGACTTAAGTCACTGAGAATCATACATCTTTTCCCTAAGAGGAAATAAGATTTTCCCTTCCTCTACATTCAACACCACCATCTTTAAGAAGCTGTATTATGTCTGTTATACTAAAATGGCTTAGCCTTGATGTGCTGCATGTTGATTTCCTTGCTGCTATCCACATTCAGGCCACAAGATAAGCGCCAGCCTTAAAGCGCTCCATCCCTCATCCTCTGGAGCTGCTGCAGTTTAGCACATGACTCAGTAGCAGCTGCTGCCATGATTTGGTGTGTGTGCGTGCATGCACTGCCTATTCATCTGAATACTCAGTTTTCACACTCTGGACATTTTAAATTACCTTTAGAGGAAAAAAATAGAGATGAACAAAGCATTTAAGAGCTGAATGAGAAGTCTCAAACTTATAAATACAGTTTGCATTTACTAAACCAGGCTCCCTATGGAACTTCGCTAACAAAGCAGCCTCTGTTGGGGAGCTTTTGTTTTTTTAAACAACAGCACCAGCAAAAGTCTCACCATAAATTCAATTATAGCAGCACAAGTGCTTTGGCCTGCTTTGTTCACCAACTTGGAATAAGGTTTTGCTGCCAAACTGTGCTTAGGCCACAGTAGCTTGTAAGGTTATAGTAGCAAGGACAAAGCTTTGGGTATATTTTCCTGTAATACAGCAAGTTCAGGGCTCCCCTCCTGCAAAGGGACAGACTCGGCTACGCCTGGAACATCTGTTTTCTACAGCTTAATGCTTGTCCCAGCAAGAGCTTGCAGAAGCAGCATGTACCAAACCTTTTATTAGATGAAAGAGAAGCTATCTGCGGCTTGTGGGTTTGGTTTTTAACAGTTTTCAATACCCACATTTTGTTAGCGATTTATGATCTCAGACCCAAGCTATTGCATAGGCTGCACACCAGCAAGACCAGTGACAGAATTCAGGCAGATCCTCCTCTCTCTGCTACCCACTCTGGGGCGCAGCAGACTTGGAAAGCATGCCACCCTGGAGCCAGTGACATGCTCATCACCTAAAATCTGGTTCCCTTTAACTTTAAAACCCTGGTATCACAAAAGCCGTTAGAAGCTACGGATGACTGTCCAGGCTTTGGTTTTGGTTTGTTTTTTTAACTGAAGCCATTCTATGATCCTGAAATGCAGCTCTGATAATAAAAGGTGTGTAATGGAAATGTATCAAATTCATTAAGCCAGCACTTAGCTCTGCAGAAGCCTTGGCAACCATCCCTTTTACCAAAAGGTGTAAAAAAGTTGACATACCAAAATTAAAAAAGGTAGCATCAATAACCAAAAAAAGTTTCAACCAGTGTTAATAAAACTCCCTTTAAGTCACAAGTTTCGACAGGCAAACAGTCCCAATACAGGCATTGTAAAATAATATATTGATTCCTATCCAAAGATTATCAAATCAGTCTAAAAATGACTCATCTACACTGTTGTCATTAAGAACACATTAAGAATTCACTTTGTCATCAGATGCCGATATTGTTGCTCCAGGAAGTGTGCAGTATTAACTGCACCTTAGCAATTAAGCAGATGCTTTAAAAAATTGGCTCGTCAATATTAATGCAAAAGATAGTTCCTGACATAGAAGTACTGTGCTTGCCAGACAAGTAAGGTAATTCTTTAGGTATAAATCAAACAAATTAAAGCAGAATTATACCACAGTTTTCCTTGAAGACTTAGGGTTTGTGTGTTGCTTCTGTCAATGTGTAGCAAACTTAAGAAACAGAACCTTTGGTTCTTTTAGTCAAGTAAAAATAGTCTCATGTAACCACAAAAATACAACTTCCAGAGAAAAATGGAAGTCCATCAAGAAGTCCACTTTCAATAAAACTGAGGTAGTACTGCTCTTTTATTATGTGATGTATAAGAGATTTAGATACAAATTGTCATCTACCACTCAGTTGACTGACAGGTACAGTAATTTTATAAAACAATCCCAACATTTAGTATGAAACTCAAAAAAAAAAAAAACAAAACCAAAGGAATGATCTGGACTCATTCGCCAAGAGCTCAACTGGGAATTAGCCGTGTTACAAAAGGTTTTGTTGGTTGTTTGGAACCTTATACCGGGGGATTAATGCATTTGTAGTTTAACACTGCTGTTCATCTTGGTAGAAAACCTTAAAATTATTACAGCCTAAAATGTCAACAATGTAAACAGCACTACACACAGTACAGACCTGCCCTGACAGATGTAGGATGAAAAACTTAAATCTGGCACTGTATAATTTAGCAATGTTAATTTAACCTAACAAAAAAGATCTACATTGTGCAAGAAATATCAGATTTACTTATACTAATCTGAAGTCTTAAAAAAAAACAAAAAAACAACCCCAAAATGCTTAACTTGGAGCCAGGGTCAAATATTTCAGGGCAAGAGTAAAAGGAATAACCAAAATTAAGAAAGTGCCTAAAACATGATACAGCATTTTAGAGCCCTTTCAAAGACAAGGCAGAAAAAGGTGTAAAGTAGAAAAATCTGGAGCCTTGGTAATTTCCAGCAACATCCAGAGTTTACATTTCATGAAGGGCAACAGGTTGCTTCCATCACTGCTGCTTCGATGTCACTAAGTCTGTTCTGCCTCTGTGTCTGAAGACAGAATACATTTGGTTTCCTCTTCCTTTTTCCTTCGTTCCATTTCCCACTCTACAAAGGTATCGAAGAGACTCGGCCAGGCCTCATCTTCACTGTAGTTGCTAAGGTCCGGTCCAATCACCTGAGTAAAATTTAGAAACATGTTCCACGTGTCCCGGGAGATTCCCTTGATTCCTGAGGGGTTCTCAACTAGGAAGTGTAACCACTGGTCCAAAATAGGGGGCTTGTTTTGGGTGAAGACTAATTTCCAAAGGGCAATGGCTATTTCCCGATGCAGCGACCTCTGTCCTTCTTCAGAGTCCAGGCCAAACTGGAAGGTGAAACGATAGAGATCCTTGAATTTATCTTCCTGTTTGGCTTCATTTAAGAGGCTGGGGAACCTCGCACAAATGCCGTCAATGCTGTCTGCGTTTATTGCTTTGCAGCCTTCAAAAAACTCCTTCCTATTAAGCAAGAGAAGAGAAATTAGCATGAGCACTTTACCCTGACCTCATTTGCTGAACACTTCCATCTCCATTCAGCTATGTCAAATCAGAAAAGGGTTGTCTGGGTGAGGCAAGGTGTACTCTCAATCCAGGCAGCACAAGGATTTTGGCAACGGACCTGATGGAAACAAACACATTTCCAGGAAGCTCCTTGTGGCCTGGGGAATCACATACACCCCTCACATCTGGTGGGTTTTGGGAGATTTTGCTATCTGGCTTTCTGATGACTCAATACTACCACAATCCAGTGCCTTTCACATTAAGAAGTGAATAAAATCTACCACAGAAGAAATATCAAGTGTTTGACAACACCACATCTGTGCACTGGATCAAGCTGATTTATATCCTGTGCTTCAATATCACCCATGTCTAAGCACCCACGCTCTGGGTGAGCTGTTCTCAAGGCACAGAGCAGTTCACTGCAGCTTTCCTGTGTTTTTTTATTGCCCTTCCAGCCTGCAAAATAAAAAGGGTTCAAAGAGTAATGGTCAGCAAGGCACCTGCTGAGAGGGGAAGAGAGCACGGCATGACAGAGCACAGGCTGCAAGGCAACACGCAAACACCACTCGAAGCACCAATGCTGTACTAATTAGCCTGCTAATAATCTGACCAAGTGGGTAGATGGTAGCTCCGATTTTTCTAATGCAAGTGTTACAACAAGCCAATATCAACCAAAGCCAGCAGACTCTGCCACAGGAAGGGCTGGAAGGGAGCACTTAGGAGAACAGAAGACCACATAGCTTTCCTTGATGAAAGAAGTCAATCAGCACCAATCAGTGTGCCCTTAAGCAAAGGTATCCTCTCACCACCAGATTTGCCCTCTCCAAGAGGATTAACATCAAAATGATGTTAATAAAACTCACGGTGGTTGTGCAGAATCACAGACACTGCCTGCAGTCCACATTAGCAAAGACCTGTCCCATCAGCAGTCATTAAATCCACATTTGCATTCGAGAGTAACTCATCCATTTGACACCCCCCCGACATCCACACAGACTCTGAAGATGCTGGAAAAGCTGTGTTCAGTGCACAGCAAAGGCTTGCTTCAAGGCTCAGAAAACCAAAGTAATTTTGAAAGTTATAAGCTGAGCAAAAATAGGAAGCATTACTCAAAATCAAAGACTCATTCTCTCTCAGCAAGTCCCTGTAGGAAATCACGCTCCTACCTGGATATCAACAATCACGTTAAGGAAGGCTGTTGTAGTTTTGGAGGGGTTTGGGTTGGTTTTTTTTTTTTTGTTTGTTTGTTTTTTATTGATAAGTTTTATCCATTCTGTTGTTTACTGAAGGATCATAAACGCCCAGGACAGACAGCACTTTAAAATAACAATAACTTGTCAGCCAGTATTAAATAGCTACCAGCATCAAACCCCTTGCGATTTCCTTCCCTCTCTATACTTCAACAGAATTACTCTTGGAAAAAGACATTAAGTATAATACTGGCTGGGCAGGAACAATTCTTTGGAAGCAGTCTGTCATTCTTTTACAGGATGATAACAGAGCTGGCAGCAATTATTAAGGAATCTCACATTACTTTAAAGCAAAAATTATTTTTTGTGTCCAATCTCATCACCAAATAATGCTGGAAACAGTAAAATTGGTTTTGGTAAATTAAGAATAAATTATAATCTACAGAAGTTCATTACACTGCTCTTATTTCACAGCATAATGTCCAAAACCACTTTTGGTTCTGAAACCCACTGTGAGGGGAAAGGGAAAAGAGGGCAATACAAACCTTACCTTCTTAGCAGTAGGAATTAATGTGACCAAAATGCTAGTGTTAGAAAAAATAGGTAAGTGAAGCTAATGAGGCTGTCTCTCCAACACACTGATGACAGGATATACTTTAACATATGAAAATAATTACAAGTTCTACAAGAACTAACCTTGTAAATTTGCACATGGTAGCAGCCTGGAATTTCCAAGCCAAAACTAGCACTTTAAATTCAGTGGGATCAACACAGAGGTCATTGCAAAATCGTTCCATTCCTTCTTCCAGTATGGCATCTTCCCGTTCATCCTTGTATCTCCTAAATAACTCCCCGATCCTTTGGAGTGAAGACTCTTCTGCACTGGTAACAGAGTCTTTCTTTATATCTCCAGAAAACGTTGAAGGCTGACTGGACTCTACAGCAGCATCTGCTTTCTTTGTCCCATTCACAAGTATATCTCCTGGAGACTTCCCACAAGCTGAACCATGGTCTTCTTTGTGGACTGCACTTCTTTTACTGTGTGACTTGCTGCCGGATTCCCTTTCCCCGTTTTTGCTGCCAAGGGTAGAAGAAGGATTCTTGCACTTTGTGACACACTGGCCCATGATGTTGCAAGCCCAGCTTCTAGAGCAGTCCCCTTACCGTCGGACACCCTCACAGCTGCTCTTCAACACATCTCACCATGCCATTAGCGGTAGTCAACTGACCTGAAAAGCAGTTTCAGAGTCAAATTGCTGGTTTTTCCACAAAGAATATTATAAGTATTGAATGTGGGATAACATTCACCAGTAAAAGACCGACTTCAGGATATTTAAGTTTTGCGTACTGAAAAGGAGTAGTGCACAGAAAGTTGGCATATACCATAAATTTCAGGCAATTTCAGGCTGTTTTACCTAGAAATCAATGCAGCTCACTCAGTGCCTGCAGTATACGAATGGGCCCTAATAAAGGAAATTCCTAAAATTCTTACTGTAACATAGGTTACAAAGAGGTTGATTCATGTACAGGCTTCATCAAGACAGACTACTCTAACCCAGAAATATTTTAAAGGAAATGGTTTTTAAAACTATACCCACATTTCATATATAGAATATAACACACTGAAACAAAGTAGGGGGGGAGGAGGCAGGGGCAGGGAGGGCAGAGACACTGATGGCAGAGTTAAGCATTAGACTGTACCTTCAGCAAATAGGGAAAAAAATGGGGTTTTTTTGGGAGTGGTTGGGTATGTTTTTAATTGAGGGGGAGGGGGAGGACTGACAACAAGGGGGGACAGGGATGAGGGGGGCTATGGGTTTGTTTGGGTTTTCATACACTGAGCCTGGAATCTAGATTTTTTGTTCTTAACACACACAGAGAGGGTGTTTGCAGAAAGGTGCAACACCCACTTTCCATGCAAGATAGCATTTAGGAATTATTCATCATTTCAAATGGGCTCCTCCCTTCAGGTAAGGAGACAGACAGAGGGAGGGGGCCTTTGTAATGAACCTCTTCTCCGACAGACACCCATGCAGATAAGAAGTAGCAATTCCAGTTCAGTTAAAAAAATTAAATCAAAATTAAAATGCCAAACGATTTCATCATTTTCTGGTTTTATAAATCATAATGTTAAAGTCTCGCATGTTTAGAAAAGAAATTTTACCCACAGAGAAGGTTTCTTAAATGATCCCCAATAAAACCAAGCTAACACTCTGACACTATCCTATCAGTCTGCAGCCACGCCATGGACAGTCCATTTCTCAGAAACATCAACTCCAAGAAAGCAATTGCTTATCATATTCCTCCTTTACCCACTTATTTTAATTTCATCTCTGCTGTCAGGCAAAAACCTCCAACACAAAAACTGGGTTTGCCTTCTCTTTGCTTATTGCTCCCAGGTTACAGAATTAGAACAAGAAAGATTAAAATTAAAAATGAAAAAATAAAATAGACTTTAGGGTCTCTGTATTCTTCAGAGATCAAACCCGTTTTAAGCCATAAATCAACTTGGGACAGCAGCACCAAATGCAGATGAATTCTCCAGATATTAGGATTACAAACATAAATCTCTCAGCCATTATACCTACTTTGTCAAAACAACATGTATGCAGTTTCATGAGCAAAAAAAAAGGTATTTTCTGCCAAGATGCTGGTTTCAACTACCTGACTTCCCCTCCCCAATTCCTTTTCTAAAGCCCATAACCTACAACCAAACCTAACAAAGAAACTATTTCTAAGCAGCAGAAGAAACAAATATCTGGTGTATCCCTTCATCAAACTGCCTGAACCATGAACTTTGCAGCATCATTTTTACAGGCAAGTAAAGTTCAATTTAATGTATTCAAGAATAATTTATTCATTTATATTTTAAAGGATTCATTAAAATATGCATTCCCACATAAACAACCCAAAACCCGATTTCATCAGTCCTTAGTACTTCACAGCTCCTTGTGAATTGCACTGGTTTCTGTGCCGCCACACATCTGAGCAACAGCATCTTCTCCAGTCTGTACCATTTCTTCATTACACCAAAACAAATGGGATATTATTAGGCAGTATAAATTACTGCTTAGAGATTAACTCCCAGATACCAGCCTTTTTCTATTCTCCCCTTTAAATTAATGAGAATTCAAATGGTCCATCTACATTAATCCTTGTTCTTCCATCAGTTTCTCCAAGGCAGCTAGCATTGCTTTGGCTAAGTTTTCCTTTAGACAGAAGCATGCAAGTAAAGGGACAGAATGAAGAAATCTTGAGTAAAAACCACTAGTAGAATTTAAAGTAAAGCTAGTTTATGAAGCTTTCTGCTCAAACACATAACAGCAATTATTAGCTGTTGGGGATTCAGAAAAACCTTTTCCCTACAAACAGGCTAAAGAATAGCTGCCTATGAGTGAAAGGTACTAGCCTTTAAAATAGCTTGTTAAATCACACATGACATAATGGACAGAGATTAGTCCAACTGACCTCAGGAATCCCCATTTAAAGTTAAAAAGACAGTTTGCAAGACTAACTTACATACTCTGCGCCCCTAAGTTTTCCTAATGCAAGTGATTCATGCTGTCATGTTTCCTAAGCAACAGCTTGTATTAATGATGATCTAACATTCGAGTCTACAAAGTGACATCACCAATCTGATGAAACAGATGGGGTTTATTGTCATTTGTTGTCATGAAAAGACAACATTACAATACACAGAGGGAAGGTCAGACAGCATTATTAAACACCTGTATGTGAGGAAGCATCCCAACAGCTGTTTCCAAAAACCACTGGAGAACACAGCAACATTAACCCATACAGTGCAAGTTAACCATGTCCCCTGCAGCACACCCCTCTAACAAACATGTTTTCTGCACTTCAGCCTACTTGCCTCACAAGTAACTGCCTGCTGCTCCTGAACAGCCACAGCCTGGGCTCTGCAAGCACTGCTCTTCCCTGCAGTAACAGAGTTCCTTTCTCCTCCCTGCACAGGAGGCTTTCAGACCACAATCCTACTCATTAGGAACAAGCACTACAGAAGATACTGAAGTTGCTGCAATTCCTCACTTTTCTACTACATGAAACTTGATGCCATGTGCCAGATACTTTGAAGTATTCTACCCCAAAAATAGCAAAACCTGATTAAAAAAAATTAAAGGTCAGACTGCATCCGCTGGCAGGTTGTGCATGTATCTGGTTTTGTAAGAGAAAAATCTTCTGGTGCTCCATCAGTTACCCTCTTATAAAATGCCTTCACAGAGCTGGATCCACTTTACTTACTAGTCACCTCCGCTTCCTACATGACTCAGGTTTCAAGGCTTGAAAGGAACAAGAGCCTCGGAAGGAGATAGAAACAAGTGGGAGAAGTCAGCCCTTTTGTTAAGGGAGGCTGGAGAAAGGATACAGTTGCAGCATCAGGAGCTTCATGGAAGTCAGCATTCAAGGAATATGAAAAAGCACTCTCAGGAAAGCTAACAAAGCAACTCATCTAACTGCAAAGCAAAACACATCATGTCTAGGTCATGCTGACTGCAGCTAAGTGAGCACAAGGATGTGCAGAGCTATTTCTCCCAGCTGGATCAGGAACTATAACGTTCTCATGTACGCAAAGGTTATACTGGATTGGTGACAAAACACTAATTCCCAAATGGATCATTTCCCAGGAGCAAAACTACTGTAACAGTACAACATGATCAGCGAGACAAAATGCAGTGCTCACCACTAGTTTTACCATTCTGCTAAAGAAAGATCAAAATTGAGGGCTAAGGTTGGAACATACTTAGTGCTACAGGATACAGTACTCCCAAAGAGTTACTCAGACAAGTATTGAGCAACAATCTACAGTAAATATGAATCACCAAGAAGCCCATGAGGCCATCTTCCACATAACAGGAACTGCAAAACAGATATCAACAATGATGCTCTCTGCTCCTTTCTAGAAGGGAAGGAAAAGGAAAACCTCCATCTAAGAACAAAGGATGTGTAGAACTATATTGCCCAATACATAAAACATAAAACCTAGAGAAGATTGGAAAGACCTTGCTAACGCTGAGTTGGTTTTTTGGGTTTGCTTGTTGGGTTGGTTTTTTTTTTTTAAGTACTGTAAAGGAATTAGTTTTTCTCCATTTTCAAGTGACCAGATCACATGCAACTCAATACTGGAGGGGAGCAAAACAACAAAATGACTCAGTAATAATTCTTTGTCATACAAGCATGCCATGGAACAACTGAAAACAGCAGCACTGAAGTGGGGAAGAGCTGGCAGGAGGCGAGAAGATGCCAAGGAAATATTTAAGTCACCCTCTATTTTTCCTTAATGACCAACGTTAGTGTAGTAATAGAAATTATCAGAGATACATCCAGAAAACAACAAAACACAGGCGAGCATTATGCCATTTAATAAAATGTTGCATCAGAAGGTATTTACAATGAGCTTCAGAACGCATTAAGTATAGAAAGAAGAGGAAAAAAACCATCCACAGATTCAAGAACCCATCAAAGACAAATTTAGGAAATCTCATAACAAAAGGGGACACAGCTCAGCCAACCATTAAATCCCTTCCCAAGTAGCAGTTCACTAGTAAAGGCAAAGACAACATTGCTACAACTTAACTCAGCCTCAGCTTTTCACTACACATTATATACCTTTTAGTGGACAGGGTATACATGACTTCTTCAACAGCTGAAAGTATCATGGGTGCCCTGTTTTTTTCCAGCTTTGAGCAGATACACAGGTTTTCTCTGGGGAGCACGAAAGGATCACTGCAACTGCTGAACCAGAAGCAATCACTGTTTTAAGAGTTGATGCTGGGCAAGTGATCCTGTAAGCAAACATCTAATACTCACATAGTTTCAGCTACACAGGGAATCATTCCACTAGCTTCACAGCCTCCTTCAGGCTCCCTGTGTTCCACATGAAATGCTGCAAGACAAAAGACCACACAAGTATTTATGTTCAGAAGAGACTATGAAATCACAAAACACACCACATTGCTCAGAAACAACTGTGCATTTAATAAAACCCTTCACAGCCAAAATCTATTTGTTGAAAGAGTAATTTTATGAGACTATTTTACTTTTTGACTTATAACATATCATTAACACCATTAACTCTGCACTGTCATTAAAGCATAGATCAGGTACTGAATTCAACACACAAGCTCAAATGTTTGTTACCAGTAAACACACACTTCCGGATACTTTTATGGCTTTCAGCACGAAGGAGAGTTAAATCCTCATTTCACATGCTCAAAGCAAAACAGAGGGCACGCTATCACTGTCAATGCATGTTAGCTAAGCGGCTGTTTAATCTGCGAATGCCAGGCAGCTGCTACCTAGCAAAGCATCATCTGGGTCTAGAAAGTAATTCGCTTTTTTCATTCTCTAGCACATTCTTTTCTGTGTTTGTTTTCCCATGTTCAGTTGAGCTGGCTCAACTGCACTTCTCTTAAATTCCCAGCTCTGCTATGGAACTGTGAAGCTCTGAAGAGAAGATGATAGACGAAACATATGTGTGGCTTGTGGAGCAAAAGCTACAACCACAGCACCTAGTTAAGCCCACCAGATTAAAAGAAGACAGCTCTGGTAAAGCTCCTCTGCTCCACCATACTAAACCACTAAAATGGCTTGTTTTTACAGCTCCTAGTACATCTGGTGAGAAGGCAGGTGACCAAAAGCCACCTTTCTGCATACTTCTTTTTACATAAGACCTACTACTGAGGAATCAAATGGGAACATTAGCTTGTTCAGTGCTTCCTTCAGTAAAAGTAAGCAATGGATGCAGAAAGACTGCCATGAAGTAAGTTCGTATCGCACATGCCAGTCATCACACAAATTGAGTTTTCTGCAAACTCAAGTTCCATACGTGTATTAGGGCAAGTCTGACCAACAAATAAAACTTAGTGCAGATCAAAGCTTTTAAAAGCCCAGGAAGCAGCATAGAAAACACTTTGGAACCCCTGCGAACTGTGGACCGGTACTGCCACCCACTCACATAAAGTGAAAGTGTATCTCCGCTGTACCATTTTTAGCCATTTACTTTTCAGATGGATAGTCCAAAAAGCCTACTTCTGCCTGGATTCACATCCTCTGCTTCCAAACCTTATCTTCCACACAAACAGCCACCCTTTTGCACCCACTCCACAGCCTCACAGCTCTTGTAGACCCCTTGTAGCATACACTTCTACTGGAAGGGCCACCCTGCACGGGTGCACAGCCATCAGCCCACCTAAATGCTTATATGAACAAAGGATTTCCTGCTCCTCTCACAGTGGAAGCACTAGCTTGGATTTCTTTCTATTTGACCATAGAGCACTTAATGAATTACAAGAATTTAAGAAAAAGTAACATTCAGCACTTGTGTCAATTCCTTTTGGTCCCTTGCAACTAAGTAATTCCTTTTATCATTGGGGAAGGAAAGAAGAGACGGGAGGGACACGAGGGCACTGTTGAGCCTCATTGCCCTAGGAGCCTGCTTCAATAGAGGAGAGGCAACATCTAACACTTCACATTTTAAAACCATTGTCATGGCAACTTTATGCAACAAACTACTTTTCAAACACATCTGTATTTCTTTGGAAGAAATCTATGATCCACCAAATCCATGTTTCCAGCTAACTACTGGAAGCAAACCCTTATTTCAAAATTCAAAAGGAGCAGAACCTGATGGAGTTCAGCCCTACCCAGAAAAAGCCAAACTTTCTCAGGTTGTTTGAAGCAGCTTCCAGGTTGGCTGACCTGTACACACACACCGTGGAGCTGAAAGTTTTAACATCTGTTAGAACCACCAGCTACAATTCTTCCCCCATTCTTACTACTTCTATTCTACCAAGTTGCCTATTTCACCTTTTTTTTTTTTAATGTAGTAGCAAGTGGAAACTTCTGTGACAACACAATTATGGGATGTGGGATAAAAAGTCAGTATGAGCAGTAAAGAAACCAAGCTCTTCAAGCCTGTATTTAAAGGCTATCACAGCACAGCAATGTGTTGTGGCTGACTTGAAGCTAAACAATGTAAAGTGACTGGGATGGAAAGAAGCAAACACATACTTCTATGGCACAGGTTTTAATCCAGTCTTTGGGTCAGGTTTGCAAGATATAGCTGTACACTACGATCACCAAGCATCCCCCCTTGCTGGCACAGTAAGATTGTCACACTACAGAAACTCAGAAAATAGTCTGCATTGCTCCTTAGCAATCCCACTCAGTGGTCCACTGGGACAATACATAAATAGTGTGTGCCCTCAGGATTATGAAGGCCTTTGTTTTGCTCACCTGCCTTTCTTTACACCTATGCCTGACTCCCCCCTGTGACTTTGGCTCTCCTGAGCACTTGGTGCACAGAGGATACCACTGCAGAACATTGCAGCACCAGAACTGCTATCGCCCTCCACACTTGTCTTCAGCAGCTTTTCCAGGTGCAAGAGCTGACAGCATTCTCACAAAAGATAACTTTCTTTGCTTTCCTGTGGGGAATCAGTGAAGAATTAGTGATACTGTTTCTCTCTTCAGCAAACAGAATTTTAGAGGATCAACTTTGCACATGGAAGATTTTACCGTGTATGTAAATTTTATCATACAGCACCAAAGCAGTCAGTGCATTAAGTGTTAAAGCACAAATAAAGCTTGGGTCAGCAAAGCCATCACGTTATGGAAACTGCATATTTCAAGTCATAACCTGCAATTAAACTTTCTCAGCAAAAGCAGTCTGACTCCAGCACAATGGGCACATTATGGGCTTTCATTAGCCCAGAAGACACCTCATCACATCCCCACCCAAGCACTGTACTAGCACCAGTCTGTCACACACATCTGCTCTGCACCTCTGCTGCAGAAAAATGTTTATGCAAAGTTACTTAAGAGGAAGTCTTAAGCAGGAAAGTCCTGCTGCAATTAGTTACAATGAATTATTAGTCTGTCAGGCTACCTGCAGTTCAAGCACCTTTTGATGAACTACAGCCAGGTAATGATTTTGGGAGCATACAGATGGGAGCTCTCTTCACCTCTTCCAAATCAGAGATAACAAGCTATTTCTAATTCACCTCACTTTGAGCTTTGGAAACAAACTAGGTTTAGAAATTCAACCAAACTGCATAAAGTTTGTCTCTATAGAGCATACCTGTATCAGAGTAGAAACTACTTACGCTGAGGCCTGAAAAGGGACCATACAGAGTTTTGGCTGCAGGCTAAATGGCAGTCAGCAGGAAAACCAAGCCAGACAATGTGTATCTTGGAACCCTGAATACTTTATCAAATGAGATGTGGACCTCTTTGAGAAAGCCCATACCAGAAAGGCTTAACTAGCATGGAAGGCCAAACAGGGAAAGATATAAAAATACCTAAAAAATATTGTATTTAAGTGACAATATATTCAGAAACTGCCTTACCATGTCTACAGTCCATAATGCTGAGCCTGCTCTCAGTGCCAAGAACCAGGGCAATCACCAAGCCTCTACCTAGAAGCAGCCCCACTGCTGCCAGAAGCAGGCAAAAAAACTCTTAACTGCTCCTCGACACAGTGTGCTGTCACTTCAAGACCAGGGCTGGGATATCAAGGGAGGCTTTTCCATTCAAGACCTTGGGCAGCAGAAACCTGCTTTCTGTACTGTGTGAAGTAATTTTACAAGATTATTCTTTTTGCTCTTAAGATAATATGAAAAATCATAAGGACAGTAATGGCACCTTACCACTTTCTCTCACGAAAGGCATTCTTTAAGCAGCCTTTTCAGCAGACACCCATCATCCTCAAATCCTACCCTTTCTTTTACACCCTCTAACGGCACAATACCTTACTTACTGATTACTTCTGACTGTTTTACCACATAGCCCCATTTAAAACTTTTAAATCCTTTCCTATTATGTGCTTCATCCTACTTTATTAGGTGGGTGGAATGATTTGCTAGGATTATTGTATTTTCACAGAGCAAACCCAAGTCCAGTTAGCTAAATAGCATATAATCTTAGAAGGGTGCCTTCAGGTGCTTCTATAATGTAAATAAATTAATGAACCAATTCATACAGCAGTAGTACTTGTTTTGAGAAGTCTATTTATACTATGAGCAAGACAATGGGCAGAGTGGAAATCAAGACAGTCAAACAACATGGCTCTTCAACATCACACCATCAGTTTTCAGCAGAGCTGAAACCAGAACCCCAACCAGATTGCATATAATGCCCTACCTCATTCATATTTCGACACGAACAAACTCGTTTATTTCACTGCACATATCTCAGACTCTGGATGAGTTTGAATCTATCACTTTGAAAAAAAACAAAGATTCAGTCAGTGAGCAATTCATCTCTATCCATTTAAAAACTATCAACCTTCCCCCTCTGCTCTGAGATGAGGCCATACAACTCTCAAGGTCCAGCACTTCCGAAAAAGAAAATCATCATCTAATGAAGGTTTTTGGGCTTTTTCCCTTTAAGATGCAAAGAGTTGTAAAAGAATAATCCTTCAGTATTTTTCCAGGGTACACTGTAACTTTTGCACAGCACGATAACCTTTAGCACCTCAGTATGTATTATGAATAATTAAAGCAGCACATACCAGAGCAAGAGGCACTTTGTGCTCAAACACAAACAGCAAAACTACAGGTTATGGGAGCAACAGAAACTACAGCCCTCAGATATTTGACACAGATTCATTCCACTGCAAGCATCTGAAAGTAGCTGTGCTACAAATATTTACCTTCCCCTGCCTCAGTCAATTCCGTAAATTAATCTAAGGAAAACTGCAACTATCCTGTAGCCAAACCAGAGTAACTTTGGAAACCCACCTCATTCTACAAACCCCTCTGCAGCAGGGAAAAACACATTTACTTTTAAACTGAGCTAACTGTGCATGGATTTTCTTTTGCACCAAGTTCAGCCAGCAGGCTTCACCTTGAAGCAGCTGAGGTACCTTCAACCATTATGTTCAGCTGAACATAATTCAGGTAGATAAAGGGATTCCTTGATATCTACTTGAATTACACTCTTATTATAAGATATGCTTTAAACTAACTGTAATAAGTGAATAACTTTATATTTCTTACTCCTCTCAATGATGAAGAAAACACACCAACCACAAAACAAAAAGAAAGTCTTTCCAGCAGCTCTGGTCAACAGAACCCCATCTCTAGCACAAAGCAGCGGTGAGAACCATGACCCACACAGTCACCTAACAGGGCAGCAAAGGGACAAGTCTAAAGACAAGAGCCAGACCACCTCATAAGATCACTGCTGGCAGCAGACGCTCATAAGTTTACAGAAGGCATGACAGCCATCCCAGTAAGTGTAACACGGCTTACAAGATGCCAGCCAAAAGAATCACTCATTTAATGCAGTTGTGTAGGAACTTCATTACCATTCTGGCCATGTAAATAATCAATTAATATTTACTTATGTACAAAGAACTGTTCTAAGTGAAAGGGCTGACATCTGAAAGTGCTTTGAGAGAACATGCTTGATTTTTACATAGACTGCAGTTTTTAAAGCAGAAAATACACAAAGACACCTGCAGAGACTCCAGTTCACTCTACTGTTCAGAGTCCTGACTTTCCTATTACAGTGAATCATACTAACACTTCACACTGGACAAAGGATGCTGCAATATTTAGATGTTAACTGTATCAACTGCTTCAAAGGAGCTCCTTCGAGTACTCACTTAGACCACCAGTTATAACACAGACTGTCAGCACTCCTTGAGAAATCTAGTGGCAGCTTCAACCAACATGTGTTTTGTTAAAAAGTTTTCCCATTTCCCAAATTTCACCTGATGCTCAAGAGACATAAGGTGTGTAGGCATGTATCCTGTGCTTCACGAGACATAATCACTAACTCCACTCACAGGTAACTGTGCTTGAAGCTGGTATACATCAGACCTTTGGCACTTCCAGACTGCCCACTTATGTGCTGATCCAGATTAGCCAAGGCTTTCAGTACAGACTCATTTGCAGTGAAAACACTGAACAGTCAGCATATGGTCAAAACCAAGTTCTAGGACATTTGCGTTTGTGAGTCCATTACTAAGCTACACACACCTTCCATAATCATAGGCATTAAGGTGATTTTTCTCCCTCCCTTTCAATGTTTAAACAAAAGGGCAACATGGAATGCATTAGATGTTTTAAGGCTGCACAAGGAAAAGTTGTATTGCACTAAAAATATTCAGATTAAGAACTAAAACCTGTCACTTTCTGCTACTACGTGGATGCAAAAACAAGACTGGTATTTTTTCAGGAACACATAATCCCTTGGTTTAAAAAAACTCACTTATGTTCACTAAATAGGAAAAGTGAGACAACAAATAACTGACTGTCATACTGCCTTTGGCAGTCTGACTTTCTGGGAACAACAAACTGTGACAGGAGGTCAGTAACAGCATTCTCACATTTTGCTAAGTAAGTTTTGTCTTTCACAAAACAGATGTCACAGACAGAACAGCATTTGTAACTATTCTTTCTGAGACACCAGAAGATTATACTAGTTCACTCTCTTTACTGGAATCCTGGCTCTCCACCTATGCTTTTGCTGGTTTCCCTACAGTATTCCTACTTGTGTGAAAGAGTTCTTTAATATACACTGCTCAACAGTCCCCTAATCATCACTCTTTTAGTAGCAAAACACTATAATTAAATAACCTTTACCTAAAATCCAGATTTTCTGCTTCTTTCAAGATGCAGACCACGACTAGAGAGCTGCCCCCCAACACACATGGATAAAACAAAGACATAATGAGTTTAAACTGATTAGCTCTCATATTATCTTTTGGACAAGAAGCTTTGATTCAGCTCTTCCCCTGTTTGCTCTGTTCTGATTAGAACTAAAATCGGAATGTAAAAGTCACCAAACTGTCACACCAAAGCTGCACCTGACAAGAACATTCTTATAGTACCATAAACAATAGTGGTGTTTGTGCAAGGGAACACAGAGCTCCCCTTCGGATGTCAACCACCATTGTCCCTGGGGCTCTCAGACCTCCTCACCAACAGCCAGTTACCAATAGCGGAGCAGTTCCACAAAGCCTCCCCATGAAAGGGTGAAGTCAAGGTACAAGTGAACGATGGGAACAAGTCTGCAAGTCTTGGCTTTTCTGATCACTCCCTGGAAAGGCTTCAACCCAGATCTGTAATTACCTGACTCAAATTAGAGTCAAGGAGGGGAGGCGTAGGGAAGAGATAGCTGACTGTTTTGAAAGATACACTGGAGACAACTTACTGTACAGAAGACACTGAGAAAACTAGCAGACAGTTTACTTGTGTCATATGTTTACAGGGGGTAAATTGCAGGTGGCTCTTTACCAGAAGACAACACTTGCCTTGAGCACTTGCCATGAAATTACCATTGTTTTGAGGCAAGTTACTATGTCATTACTGCTGAATAACTAGAGTCAAGTATACAATTAATCCATCTCACCGATGTAGATAATCTGCAAAACATTACAGCCATTTAATATAGTATTTTAAAAAGGAGGAAGGGGGAAAGAGACAAAATAAATTATTAGATTCCCAGTAACCAGAAGACAAAGCCTATTAGTCAGAGGCAAACAGAGGAAAGGAAGCCAGTGAGATAAGATGCAGACCCCTAGGGAGAAGCAGCCAGAGAGGAGCCCAGTCAGGGAATTCTGATGAAGGCTCTTAAGGGGGTTCTCTTATCTTCCTGTGTCTACCAAGTCCCTTAAGTGTCCACAGATTGTTCTCTTAGTCTCCAAGAATTCTGGCTACCAATTTTCAGCTCCTTCTTTACTTTTAAGAATGAGGATGAAAGAAATGACCGTTTTACTAATATCCTATGCCTTTATTTTTACAGTCTCCTCTTACTCAGAACAGAGTTTTCCGGTTAACACTCACCACTACAAACCATGTCTCTAATGGCACAATAACATTTTTTTTCTGTACTTTGCAAGTCCTTACACACTGCCAAACCCATCACAGAGGATTTTAGAGTGCTTCAAGACTCTATAAATTTATCAATGCTTCCCCAGCACCAAATGCTACAGTGTGGGACAGTTCTGAGCAGTACCAGGAGAATCACTCCTGGCGACTTGCAGCTGTGCATTTCTTAATATCCAAACCACCTTTACATGGTTTTCTGCCATGAGGAAATGCAAATTTAGAAGAGTCATTTCTATATCCCAACCCTCCATTTACTTTATATTCCCCTGCCCCTATCCTTTCCAACACACACACCACAGAGGATTTTTTCCTGTTCTTTAAGCTGAACCAATGAAAGCAGCAGAACAAACCTCTTCCTCATCCACACAAATTTGTCAGAACAAGTCCCTTTGTCTCCATCTGTCAAACTGGCAGTCCCCCTTGCTCAAATATATACTTTTTTAACTAATTTCAATGACAGTCTTTCAAAAGAGCTGTTCTTAGTTTTCTCTCAAATCCACCTCTTCAGTTCATCTGATCACTTTATTTAATACAATTCACACTAAATAGAAGATGTTAATTGTGGATTTCCAAGATCAACAAACTCTAAGAACTACTGATGCAAATCAGTTAGAATTTGCTACAAACAGAAAATGTTCAACTCCAAAATAAAGCAAGAAACCATGCAAAGAATGAACCTAACCCAGCCTTTAAGATCCAGCGCCTGATTACAGATCATATGGCAGGCTATCAGTCTCCAGGTGAAAGCAATTTCAGATTGAGCAGCCAAAAAGCATCAAAGCTGCAAGTCCCCCATTAAGTTCTGTGAATTTTTTTAAGGATTATCATAATTCACACCTGTATATAACTTACTATTAGGGAATAATCTGAATTTCAGAAACCACTAGAAGAGCTGATATTTGCTGTAGCTTTGTAAAGGCAGTTACACTTTGCAAATCTGAACCAATCCAACACAGATCACAAGCTCTCATCTTTCTGCTGATGTGCAGAAAGCCTTTGGTTTAGACTGTGTGCTGCCTTTCATGTAAAGAGCTATGACGGCTTCCCACAGGTCACACACACACACACCCGTGCATGGGGAAGATCTTAAATACAAGCCTCAGAAGTGACAAGAACATGAAGTCATATCTCTGTGCTTGCACGTGTGATTTTAACCAAGGAACTGTTTCCTTTCCTGAGAATTATCTTTTACTGGGGAAACAAGCAGCAGCGTTCAGATGCACTTGAGAAACACCAGTACTCACTCTCTTCCCATTGCTAGCCCAAATAAAACACTAATACCATAGTTATACATTAACTGTTTAACAAAGAGGCTCTTAAACACATAATGTATTTAGAAGATATGTATTCAATCAACTGTTCTCCCAAAAAAGAGCATGCAGTGCAAATGCCAGTGAGGACTGTCTGTAATTCACAGGAGGGTACGGCAGTTCTGTGCTTTCTCTGCACAGCTCTCCCCCTTTTTTCAGAGCACTTAACCTATTACCTCTTTAAATTATGTGGCAGATAGTCCCATTTAAAAAAAGTTCCCAGCTGTGGATCAATGCTGTATTCCGATAGCCAGTATCAGACTGTTCAATTATCAATGTACCATTTTGAAGGACAGCATATCGGCAGTGTTAACTATTTAAAAGATAATCAATGATTCTTTCCAGCAACCACAACGCTAACAGGAAAAGCATATTCCTCCAACCAGCATCTGCCTGAAACACCGATTATGCAAGTTAGGATTTATGCTGTTATGAGCAGCTTGTTTGCACCACCACAACTCCAGAGAGTAAGACTGATTAGTACAGACTGCAGGTTTCACAGGAAGGGCATAGACATCCTCGGGAGAGTGGATGAAAGCTAAAGTCAGAGGAAAAGTGGCTGTCCAAGGGTGGCATGTTCAGATTATGGAAACTATGTTGGAAATAAACTGCACTACCTTTTCCCTCTGCCTTTTCCCCACAAACACTATGACCACCGCAGTGCTACACGCATAAAGCTGGACATGGAGGGGTGTTGAACAAAGTAGCTGACCCCAGCGGACCCCGGAAGGATGCGGTGCTGCTCGCAGAGGCGGCTTGTCAAGAAACGTCCTGGAACCCTGCAGAAGGCACACACCGACATGGAAAAATAGGGATGGGACGCCGAGGTGACCGAGCACCATTACTTGAGGCATCCGAACTGGTGGCAGGGGGGCTCCAGGGTACACCCGCCTGCTGACCAGCCGTAACGGCCTGCAACGGAGCCAGACCGAGAGACCACCCGCCGGAGAGGCACCCGGACGGGGCGGCCCCGCGCCGCGGCAGCGGGGGAGGCTCC
>JASSUY010034709.1:0-21955 GCA_032466535.1 Forpus xanthops
GGCCGGTGCAATTCGGCTGGTGCCAGCGTGCCTGTAGAGGCGCTGGGAGCAGCGGGACCCGCTCCACCCCGGGAGGGTGGGAGCGAGGGAAGGGCCGCCCGGCAGCGGAGCACCGGGAGCGGGGAGATGCGCTCGACCCCGCTGGGCGGGAGAGCCCCGATCCGCAGCCCCGAGCATCACTTTGTTGCGCGGGCCCGGGGCGCTCTGCCGGCGGCGAGACCGTCGTGCCCCGTCTGAAGGGGGAAGTTGGAAGGGGAGGAAGGTGCGAGCGGTGCCGGCTCCGCGCTTCGCGCACGGCAGAACGCGCCTGGAGATCAGGAAGGTGCTGTCCAGCTGAGGGTGTAAATTGGCTGCCTGTCGGGTCCGTACATCTGCCCCCGCTCTGGGAATCACAGCAGCGATGGTGCCCAAAACTGCCGTAGTCCCAAGAAGGGTGCCCGGGGTGTGGGGAGCCACGGGCAGAGCAAACGGGGGGGGGGGGGGGTATGTTAGCCGTGATCTCCTGCAGCCCCACGCAGCTCAAGGAGGTGGTAGGCGAGTATTTGGGCTGCTGGCTTCCTCCTGTTTGGAAAGGGATGGAGAGAATTCGGCAATTTGCTATTGGAAAACCAAAGGGAGAAATATCCACACCATTTTTTATCATGTTACTCTGCTTTCCACCCCTGACTCTCATCACTGCGAGTTGACAAGTCTGTCCTGCCTCCACCTCATCCAAGTGACAAGCCAGATGAATGGGAAGCCTTCCTGATCAGCTAATGCATTTGTGTGGAGGGAGCGTGGCAGCACACCAGCTTTATGTATATGAATTAGGGAGTGGGAGGACAAGAGCTACAAACCTCGAGAAATACAGCGCTCTTCCCGAGCAGTGCGTGGATGGCTGCAGGTGCTTGTGTGACTCCGCTGCTCAGCATTCCAACGCAGAGATGCTTTTCAGCTGCTTCTCCTTGCCATAAAAACTGGGAAGGCAAAAAGCAAAATGCAGATTAAAAGCTGGTCTTTATTTCACAGGGACCTCAGCAAATTGCTCCAACACGAAGCCTGTAAAGCACAGAAGAGCTCTATATGAGGTGCTTGGTTTAAGCATGTCAATTATGCTTTTCTTTTCAGCTGTACTTTGTAGGGCTATCAGTGCCTTTGCAAAATCACCTTCTAAATGAATAGCTCCATTAGGGATGGAAGAATGAAGTCAGGTATATTCAAAAGCAGGGTGAAGCCTCGTTCAGAAAAACTGGATCGAGCATTTAAGTTTAATGAGGTTCAACAAACTTCTGGGTTAAAATATATGTTTGTACCTCTGGGCTTTGGGGATTTGGACAGAGTGGGAAAATGAGGTACTGGAACAGCGGGAGAGAAGCTATTTCCATAGCTGTTTAAACCCATCGAGCCTTAATTAATATTATTTATTTGTATTACTGCACTGCCTGAGAGAGCTGCTCCTGGCTGGTTCTCCGTAGCTGTCATGGGGCAGGACTCCAACATAGCATAGAAATACCCTTCCCAGGTGCTCCCAGTCCAGACATGCAGCAAGAGGCAGGATGAATGATGTGGTGGGTCCTCAGCAGCCTCTGCCAGCAGAAAACAGACACACGGCTTCCATGGGCTCCGAGCCACCAGCCCTGCAGCAACCCTCCCACATAGTCCTATTGATTGTACAAGGTAACAGGACATCCACAGAATTCATTAATACAGATCTCTGCTTCTCATCCTCCCCCAGCATTCTGCAAAGGAAGCGTCTGTTTCTACCGCCTTGTGAGAAGTAACTCGGGTTCCTAAAGGGTTACAGAGCAGCATTCGAGGCAGACAATCATTTTCTGCCCAAGCTGTCTTTTTCAGTTTAGAATTTTTCTCTGTTCTTTTGAAATGCATGAAGTAGATCGTGGGAGAGCTAATATTATATTCCACTACTGAAAGCTGGAGTATTTTACATTGATGTCTGGCTTTAGTGATTTTCTAAGGATTTTGAATTCATTAAATCCAACCATTGAATAATCTCCATTTGTAGAAAAAGGAAGGCAAAAATGCTTGAACTCTTCAGTAGCAAAAAAGATTGTGTAGTCTTTTCTTAAATGCACAAGCTATCTGACCTGCTATATGGAGTAGAGGTTGGCCATCATGCGACTTTTGATTTGCAGACTTTGCTTATGATACAGCCCTGTAACCCACTGTTGAATGAATGTAGCAGTAGAGCAGCCTTGGTGGGGTGGCTTGCACTGCAGTAGCATCCTCTGTCCTCAATCCGAATTAAAGACCCTGTTGTTCTAAGCCCAGCCCAGAGACAAAAGCTCATGATAATGACAAGAGAAGGCCCCACAGCTTCCCTCTCTGCATTTAGCCACCAGAGGACACCACGCAAGTGTCCAAACCCAGCAATAATTTTTACATTGGAGATACACAAACTTGAAGCAGAATTGTTTTGATTCCTCGATGTCGACGTTCAAAGCTTTAAATGAAACCCCGTGCCTGATCATTCTATTTCTGAACTGAATAACAATTACTTTGGAGACGAAACTTGAGCTTTAACCGAGTTCAGCAAGAGCTGTCACTAATAAAATCCTGCCCCAGAGACACCATTGATAGCTGAAAAAACTCAAGATGTTACCATTTAGCACTACTGCTTCTGCTGCCAAGTGTCAAACACATTGAAACACATTGACTTTAACAGATTAGTCTTTTTTTTAATCTATCAACTAGAAAATAACACCAGAATTTCACCAAAAGAAACTTTCTGGGAGTCGCTCAAGGAGAACTCAAGAGAGTTCTTTTTCAGAATGAAAATAATCACTTCAATTAAACAACCCTTTTGATACAGTCAGATGGATACAGCCTAACCATCAGCCAAGCCTGGAATAGATACTTCATCCTCCCTTGCCCTTTCTCAGCTTATAGCTTTATGAATGTGAGAACGAAGTTTAGCATCTAGGAATGTCCTAAAGCTATAATAACATCTATATAATTAACTATTATCTCCTGTGGGTCTTAAAATCTTTCCCTATTGATGTCAATGCTAATATTAGGAACAAATTCCTTAATAATTTCCTTCAGATTACCTATGTATGAAGAACTGGAGAAAGGCTTCATACATTTTGTCCAGTGTCAGATAATCTCCTTTCATACACAGGGAAATGGTGGGATTCGATTCAACTCACCAGATTAGCAGCAGGCTTCACAAGAGCAAAGTTCTCCATCCTGAGCAAAGAGCCCTGCAAGATTATGGGATGTGGCAGGAGGTATGAGTTATGTCACAGGTATACGTAACAGGAATACTACTGAAATAGTTCCATGACCAACATTTTCATACACCTCAGATCAAATCCTGCAGATTAGTGTGACACCGACTGAATTACACTGGGAGATCTTTGCAGAGATGGATCCAAATGACTTGTCAAGCTCATAAATTCTATACAAAACAAAGGCTGAATTCACTTCTGAGGGCTGATACAGTACCTGACCTACGGACTCACTGATCCCTTCTACTATCATCCACCATATATTGGAATAGCATGGCATCTTTCACCTCTGGGGACCCTACACCCTGTGGAGGGTCTTCTTCCAGCAACAAGAAGTCACCATTGCGTTTCAGAGAGTTAAATCTGAAAAAGCATGAACTTGAATTTTATTTGAGGGGTTATGAGGCTGAATTTATTCTTTAGCCCTATAAAAGGTCATCTGAAGTCAACATGAATAGTTTCACGTTGTCCCTCAGAGCTGAAGAAATGGCCATCTTAAAGGAAAAATATTGTTGCTCTCTTGCCACTTGGTGGACAACAGCTTTGCCTCAATTCTATTACTCCTTTTAATATATTAAATATTCTTTGGCTTAGTCATGGGAAGCAAAGCAGCACAACTGCTTTCTAATAAATAAAATGTGCACAGAAGCAACTCTGAAGCTTTCCAGATAACCACATTTCGAGTTTGTCAGGAAGCCAGATGCTGCTATTGGAAAAGTAGCTGCTATGCTTTGTCATCTGAGCCTAGAAATTGATACTCAAGAATGATATGATGAGACAGACTTGATGACAGCAATGCTCTTTCTATAAATAATTTGAAGAAAACTTTTTTTTCCCCATTAAAAAAAGAAATCTCTTTGCTAGAGACTTGCACAGCAAACCAGAAAATTAAAAAGGATAGTCCTGCTGTGTCTGAATAGGGCCATCACAAACCCACGATATACACAATTTATAGAGGAATTTATAGCAGCTCCTCACATATTTTACACTACAGAGGCTGCGTTTTTCCCATAATACCAATAGTTATGAAGCTCATTATCTTTTTGACAAGGGAGAAATGGAATATTATTCCTTTACTTGCTTGATCATATCAAATGTCAAAGCAAATTATGAATGCTTGTCCTTCAAATACTCATCCCTCCTGGTAAGATATTAAATATCAATAGCGTTCACATTCAGCTACAGGATGAACTAATATTGCACACATCTCTCAGATCTAAAGTTCACTGTGGCTGTTATCTGCTTTCATCTCTCAAGTCTTACCTCTTGTCCATGTCCTAAGACCCAGGAAATTCATTGCAGTGGTAAATATCACCTTAAAGATTATCTGGAGTATGTATTACAGCTGTGAGAGGAGGTTACTTGTGAGTTTGAAGTGTTAAAAAGGGAGTAGAAGAAAGAATGAGGGGTTAATAGGACTAAGCCTTCATTTTGCGTCATGTTTCAAAGGATTTGGAGAGGTGATATTGTGATGAGACACTACTTACAGCACAAAAGATCTGCTAGTTCAGTGAAACAATCTTTGTCTTTCTCATAGTGGAGTAACAGATGTGCTGAATGAGCATTCATCCAGACAAGGCACTACTGGAATGAACTGTGCTCATTCTCAAGGCAACATCCAGAGGGAAATGCAAATTCTCCATGGGAATACGGTACAATGATGGGGGAAAGAGGCAAAAAAACCCTGCCTGTGAGGTTTTCCCATTCCACCCTTTATCAGTCAGTTCTAAGAAACAATTATGCACCTGTAAACAGCCCAGCAACAGGCTATTTGTGCTGCACAGACACACACACGGGACTTCAGGTGGACTAAAGATGAAATAGTGAGCAAGATGTCACTGTGATGGATTGCACTTGAGGTCTCTCTGAAGCACACACATGCTTGTGCGCATCCTGCTGATCACTGCCAGGACTTCTGAGCACCAGCTCCTATCCTCTCCACGAAACAGCATTAATCCCTCTAATACCCTTTAAAAAGATACCAAAACCCAAAATTCAATCCTCTTTCAAACAAGGAGCCCCTCCCAGGCCTAAGGGAGAAGGTGCTGTAGCAGAGCAGCATGAGGATGCTCACTGAAGATACATGAAGTGTAAGGTGAGGCAATCTGAAGGGAAGCTTATTGCCTTTGAAACATTGCATCACCCACACATGCGGAGGATGGAGGAGAATTACCCATGGCCAGAGAAACTGAAATTGCTTGCTGCACTCCAACTGCATTTTAACCTGAAAAGGATTTCAATGGGGACGTCTTAGGAGGTGGATTGAGCAAAACAGGTTTTTAGGATAAGTCTTAAATACTTAATCATGATAAATTCAGTGCAGCAAGTTATCTCCTAAGCTGCCTAAAGTAAATTCCTCAGATCTGGCTGAAGCATTTTGAGCTGATAATGCAGCATTCAAGTAGGAAAGCTGTTGCCCAGCGAAGGGATTTTTCTCATTAGAATTTCAGCTGATTATTCACCAAGCAAGTTGGTCTTTTGGGAGCACACCCTGGCAGCTCCCTTGGAAAAGCTTCATAAGCACTCAGTCTGCTAAGGAAGGAAATTGAAAGGTAAAATTAAAGCTAGCCTTTACTTCTGATAGGTCAGTGATAGAGCAAGTAGCCAAAACAAGGTTTATCTCATCTTCCCTATGCTCTGGCTCTCTTATTTCTACACAAGAGACCAGGAAATCCTTTTAGATCAGCCTCCTGTGATAGCAGGGGCTGCAGCCTCTGGTGCTGAGCCCAAGTTACCAAAAACATGCTCCTGATCCTGTTTGTTACACTTAATAGGTCTGGTTTTCCATAGAATCAAGCTTGGAAGATGGACCCTGAAGCAGATAATCAAAGCTTTACTGGGAGCCTCCTAACTCCACTGAGATTATCTAAACTGAGAAGCTTAAACCTGCTTCTGTAAAGGATTTCTCATTTCATCTCTCTTTTCCACTTTCAATGCAATTAGTTTTTCAGACAGAGATCAGCAAGCAAGGGGAGATGGTAGGTGAGAAACCGGGAAACCCAAGGGGGAGATCTGCCAAGAGGAGCAGAACTTGAAACCTACTCCCAATTCATGAGTTGTTTTAGGTGAAATAAATGCTGGAAGTGTCCATGCACCTCTTCCTTACCTAGCAATGGAATGGCAGCAACCCCTTTCCACAGACTATTATGTGATAGTGGCAGTGATGAGGAGAGGAAGAAAAGCTGGTAATAACATCAAAACATCCTGACACAGTGTTTTAAATGAGCTGTAAAGGCGGCCAGCAGAACGCCATAAACCCTTGCCATACACAGTGCACTAGAGCTGTAATTTGTGCTATCTCTTTGTTTGAAAGCTACACCAGTGTCTTAATGAAGTATTTTGTTTGGGTTGAGCAAATGGTAAATGGTGTATTTATCGATTTTTATCTCTCTTCACACCTCAAATGCTGCCTGTCTGCTCAAGGCCAGGTCACAGCGCACTTACTTGTTCAGCAAAAACCTACTCCATGGCTGAACCATAAGCTCGTTGGAGAAAAGACAGTATCTTCGTTCAGCCTAAGGTACCAAGGGTTTCCTTTCCTCCCCTTCTTTTCCCAGAGAGACCCGCAGGTCATTTTGTCAGAGGTCTTTTGCTAACGTAGTCAATCTATGGCAAATATGAACCAAATCAAAGCCAATGAGAGAGGAAAAAAACCCCTTGTACTTGAAAGTGTAAAAAAATAAGTCAGAAACTTTGGAAGAGGAAGATCACCAACCAACACAACCTGCTCCTCTGCTCTCATGAGACCTTGCTTGGAGTGCTGTGTGCAATTCTGGTGTCCTCAACGTAAGAAGGACATGGAGCTGTTGGAGCAAGTCCAGAGGGGGTCACAAGGATGATCAGGGACTGGAGCACCTCCTGTATGGGGACAGGCTCAGAAAGTTGGGGCTGTTCAGCCTGAAGAAGAGAAGGCTGCGTGGAGACCTCATAGAGCCTTCCAGTATCTGAAGGGGGCTACAAGGATGCTGGAGAGCAACTCAGTTTGCAAAGCGCAAGTAGCTAGGGTTTACCTGAGGAGCTGCAGGGAGCCATCCTCATGGTGGAGAGGGCAAAACCACATGCTTCCAGGCCCTGAGATTCCCCATTTGGTTTCCTTTTCATGGATACACACAAGAGCAATGCCAGGCTGTACCCATCACAGCTTATGGTGCTACGTTGGTGCCGCGCTGGCACAACACTGCTCTTAGAGAGCACTCAGGAAGCAGGAGGCTCTGCCCAAGAGAGCACAAAGTCTCATCATCTCAAAAGAAAACCAGGTTTTGGAGAAAGATGTGAAATTGTGGCAGCTAGAGTTGTGAAAAGCCTTGACAAAATATTTAGCATGGAGAAAAAGAAAGCGCTTGCCAATTGCTAAAGCCTTCCTAATTCAGGTTATTAGATGGTTACTGCCACTACTATTAAAAAGACACTGTTTTCTGAGTGATCTATGCAAAGAAGGGCTGGAACACACCTACAGGTTTTCCACATTCTTTTAGCTTTGCTAGGAGAGAAAAAAATTTCCTCTTATGAGACTCAGTTGAATAACTATTCAATCTGGTTAGCAAATAGGTAACGTGTGATTTTGTGCTATATCCAGTGAATACATGCCTAGAAAATTCAATAGATAAATCTCTAGGCTTTAGGTTCATCACATGTATGTTGAGGCATCCAGATTATTTTCAATCTAATCATGGAGAACCTGTTAAAGATGAGGATGAGGCTGCAAAAAACCTGAAAGGAATTGGCTTTCCACTGACAACAGTATCATCCGAGTAATTCTAGTACAATTTACTTACTAGAATGAAGAATAACAGCTATTCTGGGTGAAATAACCTATAGAGAGAGACCCATTACGAGGTCAACATCTACTGTCACACCTCATGATTAGGCTCATTAAAACTGTCCTATTGAATTTGCTTTCAAATGAGAGTTATTTTTGTTCCTGTTCATTCGTGGAACTTGAATATCCAAAATACAAACGTTGGATCCCTCCCCATCCTAAGCCCCTTCTGGTCGTTTTCTGGGTTTTTTTTTTATGGGTTTTTTTTTGGTTTTTTTTCATTATTTAGGTGAATGATTCTAGCAAAAATGTTTTTGGCTTTCTACTGAAGTTTCACATCTTTCACAGGAAAGCACTGCAATAATCCCTATTAATATAATGGTTTCTAGGTAGCAAGGAAAAAAAAACCACCAAACCCACAGCTTCTCTACAGAAAAACCTGGCAGATGTTTGCTTTCCACCCATAACTGTAATGCCTCTACAAAAAGGAGCATTCCAGTCTTACAAGCGTTAAAAGGGAAAATAAATAGAAGTGGTGAATATGGCACACCGAAGATTACATGCGAGGGACCAGAAATTCAAATCCCCTCTCAGAAGGGACATTGCAGGGGTAATGAGAAGATACAGAAGCTTTTCAATCTCCAGAATCAGTCCCTCATGGAACATCACGGAGGCAGACAAACCAAATGGGGCAGCATGGGTGGAAAGGATTACTTAATGAGTATCGGCTGGTGCAAGACACCTACAGACACCCCAGCCTCCAGCCTTGCAAAGGAAAGTGCCAGAAGTCATTCCTATTTGCAATAAACCAATCGTGTATCAGGGATTTTATTCTTGTTTAGACAAACCACACTTTTATTTACAGTTCTCTGCATGTTTGCAGCCTTGTGGAGGTGGGAAAATGTGCATGGAGCTCCCGAATGACAGCTGTGGTGCTATGAGATGCTGGAGAATGCTGCGCAGTGCCCACCTTGTCAGAGGGTCTTAAATATAGCAAATAGCAGATTCACCTCATGGGTTTTCAGTAATGAATTAGAGCAAGTGGTCCAACACCGATCTCCCAAGGTGATATTTTAAAATGAAATGAAATACTGCACTCACACTGAGCTAGGGATGCACAGGCATTAGCCATCCTGCAAGAGCATCCTGGTGCCAGGTGGGGCAGCAGTTGCCACATGGCATGGGAGAGGTTGTGGGGAATCGCAGGGGCTCCCTTCCCTCCTGGGATGGGCACGAGGCTAAAGACAGAAGATGTGGTTGTTAAACATCTGAGCAAACCCGACCAGTTATTGCATAGACGTCTGCCTTACTGAGAATAAGAGACCAGCTGGGTCCAGGCTGCACACACACGCTCTTACCTTCTCCAGGCTTGTAGCCTGCAGGGTACCTTTTTTCTTCCCCTCTTTTGTAGTATAGCCAGCGCTTGTTCCACAATCACAACCCAGGGCTGAAGAAGAAACAAAGAGAGAGGAAAGGTGAAGTGGATTCTACTCAATTGTGAAAAGCTTGGTGTAATACGCAATGTTGTAATTCCAGCCGTTGAGATAACTAGCCATAAATTTACATTTTATATTTCATTTTTTTCTGCCTTCCCCCCCCCCCCCCCCAAGACATTTTTTCCTCAGTGGTGGAGAGCGCTAACAATGACTTCAATTGCAGAATGAAGTTTAAAGCCTAGATCTTTCCAATGCCACTTATTCCTTTAAGCTATTTCAATTCCCTTTATGTTCTTTCTGCATACACACATCTGTCTTCTTCAAAGCCTTAACCATCTCTGACACACCTGACCTTTCCATCCAAGCGCAATGGTGAGATGTAAAGAAAAAACCCTTTACCTACAGCAAGTAACTCTTTGTTTTGCCAGTCCCACGCCTGAAAATTTTGCTGCTGCAGGAAGTAAAACAGTGAGCATCCTTTCCTTTGCGTTTGAAAATGGGAACTGTCATCTCTTTGAGAGAAATAACAGCTTATCTTTATTCTGTCAGACATGACTTAGTTATTAGAGTCATCTTAAGAAAACACTGTGAGAAGAATTAGGACAGTTGCTGCAGAAATGTCAAGAGTTCAGAAATTAATTTGCCAAGATCTGAGAGATCTCGGATGTTGAACTTTCCATGACAGTTGTTTTGTCAATACTGAAAATCCATTAATATCAAAGTCAGGTAGAACCAGTCTCCATAGTCAATTAATAGATGTTACACACGTTCAACAGCCATTACTCTGATTAGACCCATTCAATACATGCCAATAAATATAATTTAATCTATTCATGCACATGAAGTTTATCCATTTTTAACTAAAATAGCTGATAAACTTACTCTTTTTGGCAATATTATTGGCTGGAGTTCGTACAAACGTCCCTCTTCTCCACTTAGTGAACAAGATCGTACATCGCTATATGATAGAGCACATGCAGCTCTGTTTTTGAAGGTTTTAGAATAATTTCTGCATGACAGCTTATTTCTATAGATGAAGAGAATCTAGGCTAAGAGGAATTATGGCTAATAGATTCTGACCTCAACAGGCTATAATGCAGACTGGCTTTGCACTCAAGTAGTATTTACATCAAGCCCATACCACGTAGCTGTGCTAAACCATACCGATTCATTATTTAAAGAAGCCACTACATCCATTAGTAAATTGTTTCAACAGTTAATTATTAGCAGTATAAGAAGGATGTGATTATCCCCAGCCCAAGTCTCCAGGGGCGCTGTCAGCACATGGATTATACTGCTGCAACTCCCATCCAAAGCCATCAGCTTAATGAAACATGAGAAACATTTTCAAAACCAAAGATGCTTTCTCTTGTTAGTCAACAGCTGGATGTTGGAGCTGCCAGTCTAGGCTTAGGCAGAGAATAAACAAGGCTCAAACATGAAACATGGCACTGCTGCTGCACACCCAGGCAGTCCACAGGGCCACCATCATGTGGTGGTAGCTGGGGAGGAGCTGGCACAAGGCCTCCCTCATTTGCCTCTTGCTCCCCAGTGTTACTCTGCCACTAGGTCAGTCCTCTTGGCTGAGGGTGGGGATGCTGCACATCCCCAGGGATCAGTGCCAATTGGCATGTGGTTGCTAAGCAAGCTCATCAATACCAATTAATCCTGGAGGTGACATCTGCATGTGAGCATAGCCAGGAGATGCACGTTCTGCAGCTGGAGGACGTGATTAATTGCCATAGCTTCAACAGCTAAGGTGGCTGGTGCTTCCATCAGCACTGCAACTGGCAGTGGAAAGTCACCAAGCCAGCATGTCGCTGCCAGAGACAGACCTGTACAGTCATCTTTGGGGGGGAATATGAGCTAAATTTAAGGAACACTGCTCAGTATAGAAAGTGGTTTTGTTTGACAGAACAAAAAAAACACCATAAATCAGATTTTCCCAGTATTTGCTGCAATTCCTCTTAACTGATGATTTGTCTTAGCACTGGGGTTGGCTGGGAACAGCAGCATTTGCCAGTAAAACTTCTGAAGAAACTCCAGTAATTTAATTAAATTCCCTTCCCAAATTGTTTTCTGATGCAAAGACATGAAAAATTATGAGTTGAATTTCCAGTTCATTTTGTTCTTTGATAATTAAACAATACTTATTCTTTTCAACTGGCATTTTGCCTTTCTGCACCCTCAGCTGTTCCCACCACCATCTTCTACCTCTTACCCAGGTAAGCTTCATGTTTGGGCTGCTTAGCAGAAAACGGAGAGCAGTTACCCTGCGGGTCCTCTGGGGCCAGCAGTCACCTCTGCTCAGGTGGCCAAAGGGGAAATGTGCATCTCTCCAGCAACATCCCAGCAGAGAAGTGGTGCACTACAACCTCCATCACCAAAAAATCAATGAGCCTCACCCTGCATGTTCATGCTGGGGGGGCAGGACCAGTATCTGTAACCAAGTGGCAGGCCAGTAAAATGATCTAAGAAAGAGAATGTAGAAAGAAGAAAAGATGCTTTCTTTTTTTACCTTAGTGTGATGGGTTCCTTTGCGAAGGTTTTTTCCCAACCATTAAAGAAAGGAAAACCCAAACCCCCCACCAGTGAGATTTGTTCTGGAGGCAGGATAGGACATCAAATCCCACAAGCAATTTGCAGTACTCGCTTACAAAGCACAGCTTGGCAATCTTAGCTCTCCGCCTGACTTAAAACAGCATCTCTGCTCCTGGATAACCCCCAAACCCATAGCAATTAATGAATACAAAAACAACGGGTTGTTGTTTTACTTCCCATTCCCAACACTCACTCTGCATTAGGCTCCATCATTTCACAACTCGCTTGATGTAACACAATGTGGCAGAATGCACCCTGCACCAGAAGTGAACCCTGATGCAATGCAGAACGGATGCCTTGGACTGAAACTGCTCCTTCGTTGCCTTTCCTACCTTTGATCCACATTTTCTGCTTGTGACAGGCTGTTAAACAAATATCAGTGCCAAGGCTTGGTATGCATTTGTTTTTCTGCAGCTTGCTTTATTTTGTTGAGCTCTCCGAGCGCCTTGTTGACAAATACTCAAACCCCATTACCGATTAATGTTTTTAGCCTGCTGTCCTCTCCTCTCTTTACTCCCTAGTGCCAGTTCTACACATTGGCCGGGGTAACATTCAAAGATAATTGTGTTTTGTTTATTTGTTTGGGGGGAGTAACAGCAATCAGACAGACAAATCCCAGTCCTTGCTAAAGCTGCAATTCTGCTTTCAAATGTAGCCCGCTCCAAGGGAAGCTGGAGAAGCACACACTGCATTTGCTCAAGGCAAAACCTCACTTTTCTTCTTTCACTCTTCATTTCTTTTTTCTTTCCACAAAAGGACATTCTCTCAGCACTCAGGGCTTTTGCAGCCTTTGCACATCTAGAGGCAGGGTTTCTGCAGACTCTTGGTTTGTTTTGTTGCTTTTCAAAGCCCCCCCTTGTTGCACGCTGCAATTAATTGAAGTTGAGAAGTCATTCTTGTAATGCATGTCAGCCCCGGCACATGCATTTGGTCAGGATCACACGTATGTGTGCACAGAGACCCATTTCAGTGTTTGAAGAAACATTTCATGAGCGTTTTCAAAAGCCGTCATTGATTTCGGGTACCTTGATTTCCAGCACAGCTGAAGAAGAACAATGTTTGAAGATTGGGTGCTTGGGATCTTCGCAAGCAGGAGACCCATAAACCCTACACCCACAGAAAACAGATAACTTAATTCCCTGCTAGTCCTCTGTGGAAGGAAACCCATTTGATTAGCACTAAGTGCAGGCAGAGGTAGCACAGCTTGAACAAGCTAACGTGGCTGCAAAAGGGAGTGAGCAATGGGTAAGCTTAATTCAGCCTCTTTTTTGCTTCCAGAGATGTAAAGTCTTGCTGAACAGCCGTGACCATGCAGCATGTTAAGCGAGGAGACATGAGACACAGTTGGCAACACACATTAGCATCTTCTGCTCTGATAATTAGTTTAGTGAAAAATTATTGCATTATCTGTTCGGTTTCACTAGAGACCAATTGCAGTCTTAAAGAAAAAGGAAAGCTCACATTAGGTGCTTTTAATAAGACAATAAACTCTATAGCATTTCCAAACAAGATTTAAAACCCATTCAGCATGTGAGTAATTAGCACAAGTCAGGTTGGAGGCCAAATGCATTATTTAGTAACGGAATTAAGTTTGCTTTGAAAGAAAGAAGCCCATTAAAATCCACAAAAATGCCTAAGTGTCAAGGCAAGGTATTTAAACCATATGGCAGCAGAACCTGTCGTAGCATAGCGGCAATGCACTGGGATGTGGTTAAGGTTTCAACAAATAGGCACCCAATCTTGTGGTCAGCAGTGGAGATTTCGCTCCAGCTATGCAGAGAGAAACATTCCTATCAGAGCCATATTGCACAGCAGGTGTTCATCTCACAGATGGGTTGAAATCAATTATCAGCACTGACTGCTGCGCCATTGGGCAAGAAGGCTGAGAACCTCCGGATTACCCTCAGGTTGTCCATATCTGCGTCCCAAAGAGCCACTAGAGATAGCTTTCCAGGTACAGGAAGCTCATCCCATCTTTTCCAGGAATATGAGACAAAGCTGCATTTGCTTCCATGCTGTATTTTTAATTTCTTCTTGTAGCATGGGCAAATATACTGTACGGTACAAAGGATTCAGAAGGAATAGACTATGCCTAGCAACCTCCAGCAAAACGAGCAGAATGCATTTGTCAAAACTTGTGCTCTATAATGAAATTCCTACAAAGCATTTGGTACTTAAACTAGGACAAATTATGCTGTAAGAAGTAGAATATGTAAACGTGGCAAGGAGCTTCATTTGAAATTCTGGCTTCAGAGGGGTTACTTCCAGTTGACAGCAGTGGAAATGAGACCAGAATAAGACCCAGGCCCAACAGCAGGAAGGCAAAGCAAGTTTTATATAAGGAAATACAGAATCATCCCTTAACCAGGTCCATGTGTAGGGCATACTGAGAGAGGAGGTGGATTGTTTGTATCTCTGCCATGAGTACATTCAGACCATCTCTTATATGACAGCTAAAGCAGCAGTAGAAATTTTTGGAGCCAGACTACCAGCTCAATCATGCTAGTGACTTGCCAGCTCATCCCTGTGGTAATTCCACAAGCCCAGCGATGCATGTACCGCGCATCCACAGTACTAAAGGGCCATAATGATTTCCATAATAGTCAGCCAGCAGTGACTAATGGAAAACAAGGAAGAGAAGCAAAAAACATGGCAGCTCCCTTGACCCAGAGACTGGTGGCACTTGGAAGAAGAAAGGATTGTTGCCGATCTCTGGCGTAGAAGTATGATGTTTCCAAGTCTTGGTGCAGACCCCTCAGCTCTGGGGTTTCTCCCATAATCTTACCTCTCCAGGCACCTTCTTGAGGCTCACGCTTTCATTGCAAATCAGCAACAGAACTGGGAATTCGTAGAGGTTCCTGTCCCTACCCAATGGGGCACTTGCTGCAGTGATTTGTTCTTCCAGGATTTGGTCATGTTGCTGCCTCCCTGGGGTAGCTGTCTACTTTCAGAACTGTTTTCCCTGATGGAGCAGGGATATCCACATCTTGCTTTTCTTCCTGTTGGCTTTCCATCCCTGCAGAGAGTAGGGGAAGGGACTGGGTGTTACACAGAGCAAAGTAGAGCCACATACCTTGATCCCAGAGGGATCACTGCCTTCACAAAACACACAAAATGCAGAATGACTCTGACCTGATACATAATTCAAGCAGCCCAAACAGCTCAGGCTGTCAGTGTCTTGCAACCTCCAGCCAACCTTATTTACTTCTCCTTTGTGCCAGTGAATAACCCAGCACTGCCTGGGACTTCACTCACTATAACCCTTGCTAGACCAAACCCTGGGTAAGGCTGCAGAAATAGGTTTGTGTGTCCATTGCCAGCCCAGCCCAGCACAAACAGCTTTTGCTCCAAGTTCACAGCTACACCCAGACACGTGGATCTCTCATGGCAAGGTCTGAGTAAAGCTTAAGCACAGAACAGCCTGACAATCCTGAAAAGAGTCAGTGATCTAAGGAAAATGGGTTTATAGGTGACGTAGAGCTCTTACAGTTTTACTCTGAAGCTGCTGAGCCTCTTAACGTCTTCAAAACCTATTTTCTCCTCTGGTGTGGCTGTGTTTCAAAAGGTGGCTGTTTCCTCGATGGCAGCTTTGAAAGGTTTAAGACTCCAGGAAAGCTGTGACATTAGCAAAGGTCCTGCACAACCACTTGTAAAAGCAGGAAATAGAGCTTTCATTAGTGCATTCATCCTCCTTTTAGCTGACAGCCCTTGTTTCTGAGCTGGCCACTGCAGGAAGGAGCCATCCCACTGGCAATGCTGAACTCCATGGGCATCCTCCATGTTACAGATTTGCTATCTTGACCCTTCAGACAACTTCTCCAAGGGCAACATCATCTCGGGGGCCTTCTACTAATAATGGCAAGCTAGCAGCAACTGGACAAGGCAGTGCATGGTGAGATGGGGAGGTCAACACATCCCAGCCACCACTCCTTTGGCTCATCAAGTCAAAGCCTCATCTTCCATCTCCCTTCTATTCCTGGGAAAAGCTCAGAGATCTGCCCAAGTTGGGGTGGCAAAGCTTCAAGCTTCGGACTAGAAGTCATTCATTATGGCCTTAAAAGCTTTCCACCAGCCTGGCTTTTCTAGCAGCTAACCTTTTAACAAGGGCCTTGGAAAGGTGACAAAAGCAACACGTGGCCTGAAAAGCAGCTTTGCATTAAGAACTTGCTTACCAAGCAAAAGCCCTTTTCCTGGCAGTTGTTGTAATGAGTTCAGCCACTGCGTAGCTAATGACTGTCACACACTGAAACCCAACCAGAATGCTTGGCTGGAGAGAAAATGAGACCTTTCCATCATCATTGTTATTAAAACAGAGACCTGTGAAGAATTACTTGCATATTAGACCAAACTTCAATGGAAATGGGCCATTACTTGCCTCATTAGTATTTGAGGTGTATTTGAATGCATTATGGCAAAAATATATTGCTTGGAAACAAATTCAGGTGGAAGGAAAAAGCCCCCCAACCAAACGTATTTCCTTCAATAATGAACACACACTACACTAAACCATCCTGAGATTCAGCCCAATAGCATCAAAGGTGAAAATTCCTGGTATTCTACTTATTTATAAGGCAAAATTATCTATTCATTTAGGAAAAAAGTAATCAGGCTCAGTTAGACACACCAGACAAGCATATGAAAAGAAAACTGGCTTTGAAGCTGCTCCTGATGGCAAGCCTAGACAGCTCGAGAAGAAAACTCTGCAAGCCAGGCTGTTTTATTGTATTTTAAAGTATACATTAGGAAGTCTATTAAAGAAATGGTGTGAATTGCCAATTTTTTGTTGCATAACATTTTTGAATCTTCCAGAGAACATTAATGCACTACAGCTCATTTTGATGGCACCCACGCACCTCGGCTGAAAACAGTTCCCAGCTAAAGGTGCTCCTTATAACTTGGATATTGGCTGCGCTGTTCATCCCCAGATGGAGCATGGCCCACCAGTTCTCCAAAGATTCGGGATAAGAAAGCTACCTTTCCTCTGCAAGCTCTGAACTACCAGTAACTGCTCCAAGGTGGGCAGGGAACACTTGTCACCTGCACAATGCAAAGTCTGAGGAGACTTTGCTGAACTAGGGAATTAGTTTCTTGGGACATCAATATTTTACCATCTCTTCTCATTAAAGCTACTATTAATGGGTGATGAGAAGCACCAAACTACAGGCTAATGACTAGGTAAAATTGAAAACTCCCTATTTAGCATAAGCTTTGCTGCAGTGGAAGATGGATAGAGGGATTAGCAGTGTAGTTTATCCCCTCTGGAGTTTACCACCTGGTTACAGCATTCTCTAGTTGAAGGCTAGAGGAACTCATTAGTATTTTTAATCAAAGCATTCCTCAGTAGGACCATTATTATTTTCACTGGACCATCTCCCTCAGCCTCCTCCTGCTTAGGGGGCAACACCTTTGATTTTCATCCATGCCTCCTATTTTCACCCTCACATACATATGTATCAGAAGAGCTTTTATTTTGTGAAGACAGGAACATTAAAAACAGCTCTCAAAGCTAACAGGTAGAAGCTTTCATTTCACATAAAGCCCTTCACATCAGCAAACCCTCTTCCTTCCATTGGGCCCAATATACAGTCCAACACAGAGAGGCCCTCAGCTACCCAAACAAGTTGAGACCACAAGACACAGGGTTTGCTATCTCAGTTTAACTCCTTATTTTGTAGGCAGGAAGCTGTTCTGTACAGGTCCAACCTGCAGCCCTAGCAGGTCCTGCAGCACCAATGGGTACAGCCAGAGATGATGCCTACCTGAGAAAATCAGGATTCAAACTGGGATAACGCAGTTGAAACACAGCAATGGGTAAGCAGAGAGAACTCTTACCTGAGCTCCTCACGCAGCAAGGCTGGGCTGCTGCAGCTCTACCTGACCAGAACAGAAACCCTTCACAGGTGACCCATTGATCACTGCAGACCTCTTATAACCCCACCACCTTCCACCTCCTCAGCTCACATTAAAGGGGCCAAATCCCACTGAGCCTGCAAGCAAACTCAGCAGCCCATGGCAAGCAGTCAGCAACCTGGGGCCACCAGAAGAGATGAGGCCAGCCCAGAGCAGGGATAAGCTCAGAGCTCCCAGCAGCAGACTGAGGCACCTGCCTGTGCTGCCTTTGCTTTGCCTTTTCCTCACTAATGAGACCCACTGCTGTGGGTGCCCCGGGCAGAGCCTGCAGCAATCTATGGGGACAAAGCTCTCCATAGGGAAATGGTGTCTTCTTTCTTCTGCACTGTGAAAAATTACTGTCCTGCACACATGCATTGCAAAAACCCCTAAAAGCCCAAAAAGTAGTTTCATTCTCCCTGTGTTGGAATGCTTCTTCTTGCATGGTCTGTGTCAGGATTGGTTCCATCACCCTGTTCTCACATGTGTATTATGTGCTGGCTATAAGAGCATCTTACAAAACAGCAGCAATCACTGAGAAATATATCTTAAATTGAAAGGGTTTGTTATGTCCTATTTTCCCACTTCTTTGCTATGCCTGTAGCTTGAACACTAAAAGCTGACAAACAGACTATGTATATATTTATGTTTTACAATAGAAATTCACAGCCTTTAACAAACACAGGGCTGTTTCCAAGCTTCTCAAGCACATCTATGGGTAAAGCTCAGTTTTCCCAGCAATGCCGTAACAGATCCTGTGCCAAGCCCTCACAATCCCAAGATCTCATCCCTCACTGCAGGGCCGAGGGTGGATGCACCACTGCCATGCGTTTGAACTTCTGAGTAACAGCACTGCTGCTTGTGCCAGGCACTCAGAGCAACCTCGTCTGCCACCTTCTGTTCCTGGATGGATATAACTTCCATGGAGGAATATCCTCCTATTTGCCTTTGGGCAGGCCTGGCAGGTAGGGAATCAGGGAGAGGAGTTTGTGCAATTATGGGCTCATTTTTGACTCCCACACTCGCAGCACAGGAGCCTGGGGATGTGCAGCCCAGTACATAGATATGGAAAGCAGGAAAAGCACTTGCATTTCAAGGCTAATTTACAAACAGAAGGAGACAGATAAATGATGGGTGCCAGCGCTGTGGCTTCAAGCACGAGAGGCATTTCCCCCAGGTACCTTTGATGGTGATAGCAATTTCCTTTCAGAGAAAGCCCAGGCTGGGTTTGCATTATGGCAATGCAAGATGACAGCTGCACATGTCTGCATGGCTAGAAACTCAGTTGCCTTTAGCCATATTGGTGGATCACAACGTTTGCTTCGTGATGGACTTGCTTAACCAGGCAGGAATTACCCCAGGTACCCAGGAAAGCTGTGCTACGTTTGCCACTGAGAACATGAGCTGCTGTCTAGAGAGTCCCATGTGCCTCCTCAGGAAGGCAAAACCCAAAGTGGCATTTTCTCTGTCCCAAGACTTGCGACTGAAGGCATAAATGAGAAAAATCAAGAACAATGACATCTCAACAATGGCAGCAAATTGGGTTGGCATTCTCTATGCTTTTCTATTACTCTGTACAACCGCTAATTGGAATAGTTTCTTTCTGAGGCACAGCCAGCACAAATCTTAAAATCCGAGATGGTTTTTCTTTCTCTGCACACCATCTGTCATGCTAATGTGTCTTATTGCTGAGACTTGATGCTTGGCTTTTCTTCCTTTAGCACCATTACAAAAAGTGAGTGCTATGACTCTCCTCCATGGATGATGGCCTCTGTACAGAAAAGAGCAGCTTTCTCCATAGCCCAAGACCTGTGTGCTGCACAGGGGTTACTAATATTAAGGGAGCTGAGTGCTATCCTGCACCAGGAGCCTACACACCTCAGAATTGCTCTGAAGATGAGTTACAAATCAGAGCCTGAACTGATGCTCCTCTTTCCTGGAGGTTGATTTATCCTGATACCTCTCAAAGAGCATTTAATGATTCATTGCCTTGAATAATGCAAGCAGATACTGAGGAGGTCTTCAGCTTCCTGAGATAGGCTCTTTTAATAACAGAAACCATTTCCATTTGTTTTCTTTTCAAAATAATAACAGGAAAACCCCAGGGGGATTCTTGGTCTCACACAGCCTCAGCTTCTGAGGAATAGTTGGAGCACTCTCAGTGAGCTGCTGGTAGATGTAGACATTTGCTGTCCCATCTTCCCTCCTCCAGCTTTTGTCAGGTAACTGAACCAAGTCCTTTCCCTTCATTCCCCCTGTCCCAGGCTGTCCGTGTTCAAGCAGGAGGAACTCACCTTTAGCTGCCCAGTGGTGCAGCCTGGCTGATGCAAGGCAGCTTTTCTCAGGGCAGTATTTACTGAGGGGTCAATTCTGTCCACATCAAGACATTGAATTCTTATCAGCAAAAATCCATGTGTGATGTGTAGCTGTATCCCCGAGGTAGTTGCAGAGGCCACGCAAATCAAATTTCAGCTGTCAGAAATCACACCAAAGAGGTGTTTATTGACACATCTCTTTTGCCAGATTGAAAATTGCTCCATTACTAGATGATAGAGTGCTTGTCCTGGAGCTATGGAGCCAGAGAAGGGCAGGATATTCCTCATGGCAAACTCTTTCACCTTTGGGGCATTTGCTCCCATTCTGCTTTCCCACGTCCAAAAGCACAAACATTGAGTACCCTCAATGTCTAAGCAAAGGCAGGAGTGTGATAACTTATTGAATGTCACAAAAGCAGCATCTCTCCAGAGCAGACATTCCAGGTACACCGAAGCCTTCAGGAATTGGATGTGACTGCATCTGGCAACTGGAGCCTGACATCAGTGTGTCAGCCTGGGTTTGCTGTCAGACCTGGTACTCAGAGCCACCAAGGGGTGGAAAACACAGTACACGATTCATTACTCAGCCCCAGGATGCCCCCGTGGTGTGTGGGACAGAAGGGAATTGGTTGGACCACACATGCAGCGGGTTATCAGGCTTGCAGGAAAGGTCTACCTGGGTATTTGTTGCCATGCTTTTCTGCTGCTTTCCAGACAGTTTTGATGCCTCTTTTCTGGCCCTGCCAGCACAGCACTGGTGCTCGCCTGTGCTGGTTTGAATGGCTCCTTTGTGTCAGCACTGGTGCTCCCCCTTCCCTCCTGTTCCCCTGTGCTGGTCTGAATGCCTCCTTTGCGTCTGCACTTTCTGCTTCCTTTTTCCACATTCTTATTTGGCTTTGTCCGCTCAGAGGTTGGAAGAGACCTTAAAGCTCATCCAGTGCCAACCCCTGCCATGGGCAGGGACACCTTCCACTGGAGCAGCTTGCTCCAAGCCCCGTCCAACCTGGCTTTGAGATCCTACAGGTGGAGATCATGCTGACACCATCAGTGACCCAACCTTCACTTGGACTTGGCATTCTCAGTTACGTTAATTCCTTTCTGCTCTCAAACAGTACTTTACACATGTATTATTTTAGCTGAGCCTACCCTGGCCTTTGCTGATTTATCTTAATATTAAAAATATATTTGCTCTGGCAAAATCCTAACAGTTTATGGGAGCTACATCAGGATGAGATCTCTGAGCTCTGCTCTTACTGTGGAAAAGGAAAACACTGTGCAGAAGCAGTACAATTTCTAGAGGACAGCATTACCGCTTTCTAGAGGAGCATCGCTCCTCTCCAGGAGGATTTCAGCTGCTTTTCAACAGCCTCAGCTCACAGGAGCTGACAGCGGGGCTCGGTGTCACTGAGGCGACATCCGGACATGGAAAACGCCGCTCCCGGGATTCGCTGCCAGCCTTCCCAGGCTGCTGTTCCACCATGCGAGCAGCAGAGAGCGCGCGCAGCCAGCGGCGGGGCCGGGCCTGGAGAGCCCCTTCCTCCTCGGGAAGGGAGGAAGATCAGAAAGCCTCGGTAACAGCACTACAGCATCCCAAGGATGAGCCTCGTTAACAGCATTACAGCATCCCAAGGATGAGCCTCGGTAACAGCACTACAGCATCCCAAGGATGAGCCTCGGTAACAGCACTACAGCATCCCAAGGATGAGCCTCGGTAACAGCACTACAGCA
>JASSUY010034709.1:22055-48968 GCA_032466535.1 Forpus xanthops
TACAGCATCCCAAGGATGAGCCTCGGTAACAGCATTACAGCATCCCAAGGATGAACCTCAGTAACAGCATTACAGCATCCCAAGGATGAGCCTCGGTAACAGCATTACAGCATCCCAAGGATGAACCTCAGTAACAGCATTACAGCATCCCAAGGATGAGCCTCGGTAACAGCACTACAGCATCCCAAGGATGAGCCTCAGTAACAGTGTTTCAGCATCCCAAGGATGAGCCTCGGTAACAGCATTACAGCATCCCAAGGATGAGCCTCGGTAACAGCATTACAGCATCCCAAGGATGAGCCTCGGTAACAGCATTTCAGCATCCCAAGGATGAGCCTCGGTAACAGCGTTTCAGCATCCCAAGGATGAGCCTCGGTAACAGCATTACAGCATCCCAAGGATGAGCCTCGGTAACAGCGTTTCAGCATCCCAAGGATGAGCAGCTCAGGGCAGAGTCTGCTCCACACCCTTGTTCTGCAAGATTTTTAACTCAAAACCCCGAACCACTCCCCTTCTCCCCCCAAAAAACTTAAGCACCCAAACAAACCCAAACCAAACCGAACCACCCCCTCCCAAACCCCACAAACAGATGCTCAGAAACCCACATTTTAGAACCTCTGGTTTTCAGCTTTTCAGGCTTTGGGATTAACAATGAACTTTACAACCTGTGGTACTTCTCATGAAGGATGAATGGGTGGGGATTCTCCGGTGGCTATTATTTAATACATTTTGTTATTCTCAGCCCCCCTGGACCAAATGGAAGCACTGGGACTGCAAATGTTATTCACATCGGTGCCAGGCTCGCTCAGGCTGCTGCCTGGTGATGAGCTTTCCCCCTGTCGTGCCACCTCTGAGTTGGGCACTTGGCATCCAGGTACCGTGATGCAGTTTGAGAGGGAAAAAACAAACGTAATGAATTTTTGGTGCTGAAAACCAGCATAAGCTGGGCAGGAACACAGGGTCATGCTGAAACCCTGCTTTGTCCACAGTGCCCTGCTGCTGGCTAGCACACAGGCAGTGAGATGCATTGGGCAGGGGCAGGCAGGATACTGTGTGCCCTGGAACCAGAGGAAAGGCTGGTTTTATCCTGGTTTTCGCTGTAGCTCTTGCACAGAACCTCTTTGGAGAAAGAAATCCATTGTGATGTTGGGGGAGGGAGGCCCCAGTGGCTGTTCAGCAACACTAGGTGCTGTCACACAGCACCATAACCCCTCTACAGATGACTTGGTGAGCACTACCCATCAGCATTTGGAGCTGCCGAGCTGTGGATGTGAGCACACACAGAGCCCCCACTGTGGGACTGATCTCCTTGGTGGAGTTACTGGGGAACCATCCTGTCTTAAATATTTCAACCCATGTGGCTTCCCTCAGCCTTGTTATTGAAGATCCCTCACATCCCTCCAGATGAGCACTTGAGCTGGCCTAGATCTGATGCTGGCTGTCAGGAGTGTGACCTGCTGCCGAGGCACTCTGTGGGCTGGGGAGCTCTCTGCTTCCATTTGGATCATGAATATTTGATGCAATGAGTGCTGCAGCTGGGATGCCGCAGAAGCCGCTGGTCTTCCCAAGCCTGCTGCCAAGCCACACTGTGTGCCCAGGACATGGTGAGCAGCCCAAGAGCCTCAATGCCAGCACTGCTGCAGTGCCAAAGCTGAGACCAGGAGCAAGTTTTGGTTGAATCCTGAACTGGTCCAGCCTCCTCCAGACCTCCACGTCTTCTGTGAAGACCCTCCTGTGAAGAGTCCTCCTGTGTCCAGCATCTTCTGTGTGTGACCCATGGTCTCTGGTATTTTAAATCAGTGGTGCTTTGCCTCAATTTCATGATGAACTGTGGAAATTGTTACTTTGGGAGTATGAAATAGGGATCAAACTTCCTAAGGGTTTCTTACCTTCCCATGGGTTAGCCCACTGTTGGAAAGCCATTGCTCCTAGGATGGGATGTGAGGATGCCCTTGAACACATACTAGTGCTAGGGGCAGACAGAGAGACGTGCCTGTGCTGTCAAACTCCTGGGGAAGATTTGGAGCTGCAGAATTAAATTGCTTTAAATGAAATAGGCTGGGAGAGCAGGCGATGGGAAAACCTCAGCGAGGAACCCACAATGCCACATACTAGGGACCAGCCAAAAGGTCATAAAAGACAGTTATGGGGTCGGCTGATGGAAACATGAGTTGGATTAATGGCTTCACCTTCAAACATCCCAGTCTGAAGATCTCTCAGGCTGATGAAGAGAGTGAAAGACAAAGATGTACGTAATTTATGTGCCAATCTTTTAATTGATTTGTCTAAATAAGCCCTGACCATTCCAAGTTTTGTTACTCTGAGCTAGATGAAACTTGGTTTATTTTCAAGCATCTTTCCTGACATCTTAAGGACCAAACCAACAAAAACCCAAAGACCTTCAAGCAAATAGGACAGGTTTCCAAATCTATTTTCACAGTACTTTAAATTGCACTTAAATCTTTCTAACCTCTTGTTTCCTGTGAAGCTCCAGCATGGAGCAGGAAGACAGCTGTCCCTTGGAAAAGGATGCTGTGCATGGACAGGACAATTCTACCTCTAACACAAAGAGAAATAAATAACTGAACATCCCAGGTGAACGGCATAACCTGGAATAAGGACAGACCTGGTTGAAGAGAGGAAATAGAGTTTCTTCCCACCCATTAATGACCCACTTGTTGCCTATAGAGGAGGCACTGGTCAGATCCCACCTTTGGTGCAGCTTGGGCTGGGTTTGGTGCTTTGAAACCATCCTTGCACACCCCTTTTCAGGAGCTTAAACATCACCTTCCAACCTTCCTTCTTAAACCAAGGCCAGCTGGACCTAATCCCATTTTTTCCCGTCTTACTACAAATGAAGCACCAGAAAAACAAGAAAATGCGATAGAAACCCCAATTTTTCCTAGCTCCCTTTTTTATCTCTGTTTCAGACTCCTCATTTCTTGGTGGTGCTGGTCCCTAAGGCAGCCCTGACATCCCTCTTAGCAGCAGTTTCTATAAGCAGCTCCAGTTTCTGTTGCAGTGGTAACACACAGTCCCGCAGTAGGGAGGGAGCATCCTGCGAAGAGGAGCTCAATGCTCATCACCATGCAGTGTGAACCAAACATTAAACCTCCAGGAAAACACATTATTAGTGATCTGTATGCATACTAAAGGCAACTCTTTTCCTCCAAAGTTCCCGAAGTACCAACATGCCAATCAAAAATACAGTTTCTCTTTTATAAATAGGGAAACTGAGACAGCCAAACTGAGATAGCCGCAGGCTGCAGTCCCACACAAGCAGAGGGCCACCGTGCAGAGTAGTACCTTTCAGTCTCATCAGAAGCTGCTCTGATTTGCCTCCCTCCAAACCAGTCTGGACCAGATGAAAGCCTGGATATTGCTGATAAACACATTCACACGTGCTTTAGGTACACACCAGGAGAGCAGCTGATGGCTTTGCCATTGTACTTCAACACCTCCCCTTGTGCAAGTGATTCCCACCTTGCTCAAGAGCCTTTGGAGAAGGATAATTGGTAGCGCAGGCTTGGGAAAATGCAGATATACCAGAGCTGGTGGCAAGGGGCAGGAAAGAAAAAGCCCCCAGGAGTGTGGAGGTGGCAGCGTTATAATCTCTGCCTGTCATTGGCTTAACGTTATTAAATAACTTCTTAAAATAGCAGCCATAATTATTCCTATATGGAGCTCAGTCTGGAGAGCTTTAAGCATTTTCTTCCTCTCCTCTCTGGCTTCACTCTGCTTTCCTGCTCCCAGACCAGTGGCTTGGGGCTTTGTGCCCATGGAGGAGGAGCAATGGACCTGCCTGTCCACAGCCAGGCATCAGCCCTAACCCAGTTTCACCAGACCCAGCTCTGTTGACATGAACATGGTTTCTGTTGCATTTTTAACTGCAAAAATGAATTTACATGAATAAAATACAGCTCAGTTGGGGATATGACCTACTTTTCATGGGATGATAAACCAATAGTAGGTTTGTCTTTTGATTCCATTTATTTCAGCTGTTCTAAGTCAGAGTTGCTGAAGCAGATCAATAGGAAATCTGCAATGCTTTTTTCTCTAAACAGTGACATTCTGATTGAAGTGATGGGGAGTTGCTATATTTCCATGATGAAGCCTTTAACCTTCAGCTCAGCAGAATGGTTTTGGCAGTACATGATTTATGTGGAAATAAATAATTTGATGGGGGTTTTATATGTACATGTTCTGCACTAGGGAGGCCTTCTCTGTTTATCTAAATTATGAATACTAACTACTAAATAAGATATAATCCCATTGTCCTGGACAAACATGGATCATTCCAAAGTTCGTTAAGTGCAGCAGGAAATGGGGATGCTCTCTCTGGAAACATATCCTATAATTCCTGCTGAAATAAATCACAGTTCAGTTTTCAAGGGTGAATAAGAGCTTTTACTCAGATATTTGAACTTCTCTAGTATGAAGCAAGGCAGCTTTAAAAGATGTATTATTTCCAGGAAAGATGTTGGCTGGGTACTACGCAGCCTCGGTAATTGCAAGGGGTGCCTCGCTTATCCCCTCTCTTCAGCAGCCTTTGATGAGCTGAGCTGGAGGCAGATTAAACCAGCGTTAAGGCCCACACAGCACTCAGTTATGCTAAATCTAGATACCATAGATTTACTTATTAAATATAGAGAAATGAGCAGGGTCTGACCTATGCTGACATGACAGCACGCTCAGACTTAAGAACCGCTACTCTTTGTCATGTGTGCGACACCGACAGTGTCCTCTGGCTTCAGAAACATCCCCACGGAGAGGAAATCACCTCCAGAGCAGCTGAGTGACATGTCGGTACTTACTCAAATTAGCCGTTATTAATTCAATGACACCTTTGCATGTTCTCAGCAGCTTTCCCTCTGAAGCTGCAGCGGGAAGCTGGTGTGTGTCAAGATGCCAGGCAGAGGTGAGAACCTCGGGGTTAGATTTTCATGAACATACACCTCATTAAAGGTGTTATCACTACAAGGAAATAAGGAATGTATGCTTATGTCTCTTTACCATCTCCTCTTTTGTGCCTTCCAGCTCCTCTGTCACAGAAGCCCACTACCAGGTGCTTTCAAACATGCCCACAGAGAGAGATCTGGCTCAGCAGAGCTTCAGTTCCCTTTTGGCTCTGCTTTGGATCCTGCTGGAGTCAAAGAGATTTCAACATCTGCCTTCACACTTTGTTGATCAGCGACAGAGAGCTGAATCTCAGGTCTGATTTGTCTACATGCACATTTACAGATGCTGCGTGGCTGCTGGGATGTGTGGTAACAAGGACCTTGCTCCAAAAGGAGCGGTTTAAATGGAACCCAAACGTGCTGGCTCACTCAGCCCTGAGAGCAAACTGAGCTGTGTCCCTGGGAATGGAGAGAGGGATGGGGCTTGGGAATTTCTGAGGTGGTCTGGTTAAAAATGCCCGAGCCTGAGGATAACCATGGTACAAAGAGCTCGGGGCTTGAAAACATCCAGTTAGAGCCAACGTACTCCTCAAACACAGCCTTTGGGATACAAGTGTGCAAACACAGTGGAGTGGGACTAAACTTTTGGTTGGAATACTGCTTTTCTGGGTTGTAAATTGTAATAATAATAATAATCTTTCCCTACAAAGTTTACTTGCAAGACTGAACTGACCAAACTCAGAGGTGAAGAGATGTGAAAACAGGAGGGATGTTATTTGGCTCTGGTATTAATGATCTCATTACCATCACCTCAGAATTTCTCTTGGGTCTCAGCACCTCTGGGAAACCCTTCCCATCAGGGAGGATCCTCAGTGTTAGCATGCTGCACCAAGGCAATACTGCTTTGCTGTGGTTGTCAAATTTGGGTACTTGAAGTGCAGTAGGTGACAAGCACAGTAGGCAATGTGGTGGGTACTGTCACTCACTTGCTTCTACCCTATTGTGTTCCAGAAGGTCCTATAAAGGAATAATACCTTTACCTGCTGAGGTGCTTACTTATTAGGTGAAAAAGATCCTGGGGTAATGGTTGGACTCGATGATCTCAAAGGTCTTTTCCAACCTAGCTGATTCTATGATTCTATGTTGGCGCAGGGATGCTACACACTCACCACAGCTGCTGTGGCGATGGGCACCAGGCTACAACACAGCAATGCTGATAGTGTCATCTCCTCTTCATCCATTTCTGTTTCCACTAGAATCATTTGTGACACAAGCCAGTGTGACTGACTGGCTACAAGCCCTTCATGCCTCACCAGCAGGGACATGGAGGTACAAGGTATCAGTATATTCAGCATCACAGTGCCCATAACCAAAATCAGGGTGATGACCTGGGCACTTATTTTGCTAATCCCACATTTTGCAGCCACGCAAAAGGCTAGGTGATGGATAGTCCCGCACTATCCAGAGCCACCTCTCCTTTCCTAAAGTGTTACATCTGGGGAGCCTGGTTTGCAATAAAAGATACACAGGGTAATCGCTGCAGCCATCAACTACTCATTATAACCACCACAAGCCAACATCCAAGGTATATAAAACCTTACATGAAGATAAGGCAGAAAGACAGCTCTTCTCTATCTGTAATCTTCTGTATCCATGGGAACAGCAATTTGATATCTACATAAAAATGACAGACAGAAACCCTGCAGTGCATGGAGCACAGGTCAGCTGAGGACCTTCGCCTTGGCAGGGCATGTGGGGTAGCACACACCGGGGTTCTGTGAACACCCTGCTCCCCATGCAAGGAGCCACAGCTTTAATGTGTGTGAATGTTTTCTCAGCCTATTTGCAGAGAAAAGTTAAAGACATAATGCGGTTCTTAGGGAGAAAGAGCTGGCAAAACATCCTGGCCCATGCAGCAAGGGATGCTACAGCAGGGTGGAAGGGACCCCTCCAAAAGGCCCTACAACTGGGCAAGAAAGGGGAGGAGGGAAAATGCTGGTTTTCCTAGCTAGGTTTGAATTTTGGCCTTTTGTGGCGGGGAAAAAGAAATTGGAAGTAAATACACCTCATAAGGAGGGAACAAGAAGAAAACAAATATCTCTCAGCTGCTTCTCATTAGGGGAGGAGTATTTACTTGGGTGAATATTTTGTCTTCTCACACAGCATCCCCACCATGGGCATGCCGGCTCTGCAGAGCTAACAAGCTACCACAGGGAGGAATAAGGCTCTTTAATTTCTTAGCACACCTTGAATAGCCCATGGGGCTCACTCACATTTGGGAAAACGAATACATAACCCTGACAAATAGCATTAATAATGCAGCACAAGGATTTGCAACAGAGCACTGTGTACTAGAAATCACCAAACCACACACACTGTTCCTGAGTCAGTTCTTTACACTGCCACAGTGATACGTGGCTGAAACCATCCTTACAAAATACATTTGAGTCTTGCACAAAGCTAATGAAAGGGCACAGCTCCTCAGTCCTGTGTCCATGAGAAGCAGCAGTAAGCTTCATATGATGCATTCCCAGTTGTAGGGATGTGCTCTCCCCCTGCCCTCCTGTGCTCCATGTCATCCTGCTGGGCAAGAGCAGAACCAGGCTGCCCCAGAACATCTGCCTAAACCTCAACTCACCACAGCAGCAGCTTCATCAGCAGCCAAAACAGCTCAGCAATGCTCCTGCATTCCTTTAGGGAATAAGATTTATATACACATATATATATGTGGGTGCATATATATATATGATTTAGATATATAAAATGATACTTCTTTCCCAGTGCAAGAAAGTACTCTGGAGCCACAGGCTGCTCCAGCAGCAACTGAGGGATGACATGACCCAGTACAGCCTTATTATTCCTAGCTACTTAATTACTGCTCCTGATTGGTCTCTAATGAATCTAATGCATCCATACCTCATGATTCAATTAAGAGTTTCAGGACAATCCTAGCTAATGAGCAGTTGAGCCTATTCCCACCAGGGTTCCATCGCACCTGGGGCCATGGGAATGACAAGGTGCAAGGTGCAATAAGGAAAGCACATACTGGGGATGGGATACTGGAAGAGAGGAGATATTGTACCCTGGGACTTACCACAGGATGCCTCCCTGGGCTTACAGAAAGAGAACTTGATTTAAAAAGCCCCAACCACACTGGGGGGAGGCTGGCTCCCAAGTGATTCCCAAGAAGATCTCTTCCCAACCAGTGCGGGCTGGTGGCTTACTCACCTCCCATGTGCAGCTTCTTCAGTTACCATCCATCTCTCCTGGTGTCGTGAAATCCATATGGCCTCAGGGCTGCAGGATGGATGCTTGTGCTGGGTGGGAGGCTGATGGCAAGGACAGAAAAAGCTTCATCCTGCTGCAATCCTCAGTGTTGAACTGTGCATGGCTCAGGCAGCACCAGGTTTTCAGTTAACCCTTAATCCCAGTAATTTCCTCTTACACTGTGGTTCAAGCAGGCACAGCACACACACAGAGTCTGGCACCAATTAGTCATTCATGCAAAACAAGAGGATTTTGCTTTTAAGCCCAAACAATTTTCTGGGAAGTGTCAGATGAGCAATTACCTTCCTACGGGTCCATGAGCAGCTTGACTTGGCCCATTGGGTGAATTTAAGGGCTCTAATTTCATAGCTAGTTTATCCTCAAACTCTACTTTTTATTTATGGCAGCCCAAGCAACAGGCTCAGAAAGAGCATAGCAGGAGGCCAGCACTGAAACAGGGATGGGAGACAGGCCAAAGGAGGCAACAGGGAGGTTTACTCAAGGGGAGAAGGATGTGGTACAACCTGTGTGAAACCACAGCAGATGACTACGAGAAGTGTCTAAATAATGAGTAGGTTGCCTAAGGGGGTACTCATTTATTTACTGAGCATTTATTGCTGCGGGGAACATCAGCCACGGAGTGATGCTCAGGGAAGAAGGACCTCACAGTGTGTCTGGGCTCTGCAGCTCACCCCAGTACCTCACCCACACCATGGTCATGTCTCCATGCCACAAAGGCTTTGGAGAAGTTTCTCCTCAGTCAATGAAGGTGTGATACTTGCAATTAGAGACCTATAACCATCCATGCTGAGAGCTGCCGCCATGCTAGGCGCTGCTAGAAGGGACAGCAACACCACAGTTGCCTGTGCTTGCTAGAGCACCACATTTTCCTGCCCCAAACCAGCACTTACTGAATGAACAGCAAATGCTTATTTTGATGGATTTCTTTTGGCAGTCCTGTACTTATGAAGAATGTAAAAGCAATTGCTCCTGAGCCACCAGAAACTGCTAACATCAAGCCCAGCAAACTACATTGGGCTCTGGGAAGTGCAAGATCATCATTTGTGAACTCTAGGGCTTTCTTGGAGCCTAATTCATATCAAACTTAGAGATCCCAATGGAAAACTCATGATTAATCTGGCTGGGGCAAATAGATGAGGATCAAAGAGCTTTGTTGCTGGATGGCGGGCCTGTGCTTTACTGCTTGAACCTTCCCAGCAGCAAACCTGTCCCATTTGTAAGCACTTACAAACTGGGTTTTAAAATGAGAACACAGATGCTTGAATGTAATAGGAAAACCAAGGGTAAATACAACTGGTTCTACAGAAAGATGCCCTGTTTTTTAAACCTAGCAAATTAGGAGTCAGTGACACTACATATGCATTACTTGTTTATCTGAAGGAACTGGAGGGGAAATAATCCTGTTAAAGAGCTGGCTGGATATATGCCTGCAGTGAGGTCCCATGGGATGGATGTCAGAGTTAATGCAAACTGTGGTGCTGTGCCAGGGCTTGGACCCTCCTTTGGAGTCGCTTATAAATATTAAATATGAAACATTAAATATTAACAAAGAGGTGCAGCGTTCATTACACAGTATGCTACAAACGAGGTTAAAAGTGTGTATATTCTATCTGTTTCAATTACAGTAAGACAAAACAAGCTCAAATATACCAAGAACCCCCAAAGGAGGGTTTTCTTCTGCAGAAATGCTTAAAATAACAAGAATAGAAATAAAGTTTGGACAAAGCTCTTTCTCCTGCAGGTGACAAGCTCATGGCTTGCACAGGAGCACACAAAGGAGCTCAGCTTTTCCCTTCCCTGCCCTTCGTTTTCAATCAGTGATGCTGTCACTCTGCCAGCTGCCTGAGACCAAACTGCCAAGGCATCATATGAAATTTACAACTTAGAACCTGAAAATAAAGTTTATACACACACTCACAAAAAAAAAAGCAGCTAAAATCCAATTTTCTTGCCAAATATAAGCCACCTACTCTGCACTACTAGTGCCATTAATTGCAGATACATCACTTTACGCTGGTTTGGGATCTCTTTCATTGAAATAACTTGCACTTCTGGCTGTAATTTCTCCTAAATCCTCTGCGGATGTTTCCTATGGGAAGGGTTTCAGTAGTTCTCCACTGACGTTTCCCCACGTGCTCTTCAGACCTCCAGACTATGGGATAGTGGAAGAAATGTGGGTGCCTGAGCCACACCAGGAGCCTCAATACCCCAGGCCTGTAGTGCCTCCAGTCTAACATGGGATACTTAAGCAACAGGTTGCAAGTGGCCATAGAGAAACAACAGCCTGCTTCTGCCTAAGCCTGCTGAGGTATAGTTGAGAAGGATGGCTATTTCCTGTTACAGCCTGGTTAAAAGTGGTGTCTGGCAATGAGAGACTTAATCAGTGAATGCTGAATCAATACAAAATCTGTATTTTTCTAATGATGGCAATTTCTTGGAGTTTTACAACAATCTTTGATGCCTGCTTGCAGTTAGGCCACTGAATCTAGAATAAATGATACGATCAAATGCACAAACTTCTACAGCCTACCTAAACCAAAAAATACAACTTTTTCCCCCCTTTAGTTCTACTCTGTTTCCTTTTTCTGTTTGAGTCCAGCCCTGGATTTGTCCTGCAGGCAGAATGCTGTTTGCTCAGCAGGATGAGCCAAAGGAAAAGGACTTTGGAGAGTTTTTAGTTACGCAGGGAAGAATTAAAACAAACAAAAAAGCCACAAAATCAAAGGAGAATATCCCAATTCTCTGGGTTTCATGGTTGGTTGTATAACCAATCTCCCCACTTATATTTACACTCCTATAAATAGAGAATCTCTCTGAAAGAGTGGCCTGAAAACCAATGACAAACGGAGCCAGCGACCATTGGCGCTTGGGTGGGAGCGGGCACAGGGCTGGTGGGGCTCAACACGGGGACGAGGACATCTGGTCGTAGTCAGGGCACTTGAGCAGAGCAGGGTAGCTACTGTTCATCTGCAGGGAGGCCTCGCTGGAGATATCCGAAGGGCTCCGACCCCTCGCCCATGCGTCCGGGTGCAAGAACTGCCCCGAGTAGTCGGAGCAGTTGCTCAGACGGGGACGGTAGAAGCTGGGATGAGGTCTGTAGATGTCCTCGGCCATGTATCGCTTCATGAAGAGGTAAACGGACATCACCCCGGCGCTCTGCAGTGACAGACAACATGGCCTGACGCTCACAGCTGCCTTCTTCACCACCACCAAGACAGGACAAGAATACAAGCTGTTCTTTTTTGCACTGCTGACAATGAGCAAGGGCTCCTAAAAACAGTCACTTCACTGCCCTGTGCTTCAGATCCACACAACCACATCGCCTCCTCCTCTGCATTTCATACTTGGCATCAAATTGTGATCAAATGCCCCAGCAATGTTCCAGGCTTGGAGAGTCTGACCCTTCTGTATGTCTCCCACCTATATATATATAGTATTTTATATATATAATAATAATATACATATAAATAATACTACTATGTATTACCCTTCTGCCTGCACATCCTATCCTTAAACCCAGTCCGAGTCCTCTTTTTGCTGAGACCCAACACCCCCCTGTCCTAAGAACAGGATATACTCATTACAGGGATGTGAGGGTTGCTACATACCTCTGTGAGAAGGAATGAGATGGCAGAGAAGGCAAACGACCATCCATATTTGTAATTGAAGAACGTGTCCGAGTCCTTGGTCCTGTTCAACATCTCATCGTTAATGCTGGATATGTAGAGGACCAGCCCCACCACCAAGGACAGACCTGGGGAGAAACCAAGGAGAAGGACATAGGGAAATGCTTCAGGGATGAAGCTGCTGTAGAAACACCTTCCTTAAAGACCCGACTTGTGCATGAAAGTGTGAAACTCCTGGAGAAGTTTCACACCTCTCCTGATGAGAGACTGATGTGCCATGAGAGGTCTCCTCTCCCTCAGCACCTACTCCTGCACGGGTGGTGGGAGCTTTTCCCCACATCTCCTCACCACCGCCACAAATGGATTTTGAACCAGGCAGTTGTCAGCCCTGCAAAGCCCAACCAGGCTGTGAGGCTGAGCCAGAAGCCCCTGTGGGTGAAGACTCCAATGAGGAGCCACCACAGTATATTAGGAGAGCACCAGCACCTAAGAAAGCAAACATGCTCCATGCCCAAGGGTTTTCAGGATTAAACCTGGACAGAAAAACTCACCTGACAGGATGAAGAATATCCCTGAGACGAAGGCAAGGATGGTCCTGTGAGGCCGAATGTGGCCGATGTTGCTCAGGATGAAGCCGATGAACATGAAGAAGAGGCTGACCAGGGGGAAGGGGGTGGCAGAGCGGATCATCTCTGGCAGGAGAGGGGCAGAGCAAAGGGAGAATGGGTCAATCCTCCCCACATTGTGAGAAACAGGCTTGGCTGGTGAGGCGGCCCCAGCCCTCCTGCTCTCTGACCACTCCGCATCCTTCCTTGCTCCTGGTTAATGTGAGTGCCCCTGTGCTGCTCCCTGGCCCCTGGCAGGGCTTCCCCTCTTTGCTGATGGGTTGAGTAAAGAGCTGACTCTGGCTGCTGCAGGAATGGCTCCTAATGTTGGCATTTCTCAGGGTTTGGGTGAAGTGTTAGGAAAAAGCCATCGGAACCTGCATTCTTCACTAGCTTTGCTGTAAAACTGTTTGCTGAACACTTATCTACTAAATAAGAAATGACCACAAAATTCATTGTGAGAGCCGTGACACCCCATCCTTAATTCATCCAACTGTGTAATGTGTGAAATCAACTGCTACAGAATAAGTACAGCTGCAAATTACAGAGGAGACTTCTAAAGCCAAACACTTCCATAAACATCAGTGCTGAATAGACAGTGACAAGAAATTGCAGGGCTTAGAGCCTCTGTGAGTGTCCTCCCATTAGAAAGCGACGTTCCCAAAAGCTTAGGAGCATACTGGGTGATTCATGTAGTAAAAACTTTAGTTGCATCCTTGCATGGTAGCACTGCCAAGGAAGTAGGAGCTTCTTCAGCAAGGACACAAAGAGGATTTCTTGAGGGGATCCCTAGTGACTCTTTGTGGGATACAACAGATAAGACCCCACTGAACCACTTACTCAGGACGTTGACTGTGGACTCAGACGTCAGCTGGATATTCATGGGCATGATGTATTCAATAGTGAAGCACCGGCCATGCTCTTCACCTGCAGCAACACAGACCATAACTACAGACATATCTTAGCTACCATCTCTCTTATGCAGAAGGATTCCCCCATCAGAAACAACCCAGAAACATGTCAAGGCAGAGGGTTTGAGGTCACCCCAGGGTTGTTATCAGAGCTTTTCGCTCCCCCAACTTTTTCAAAGCAGCCATTGAAACTTCATGACATTTCAGGTTGGTCACTTTGAGATTCCCATCCCCTTGGACTTTGCTCAGCTCCTGCAGCCAAGTCACTTCATCCAACTTGGCATGGATGGAGGGAACAGTCCAGCTGACCTGAATCTAAATTTTACAGGGAAAAAGAAGAAGGTTTTGAACTGCTGCCTGAGGCACCATGGCATGGAGAGGGATGGCAGTGGGGTCTGGCACGGCAGCAGCAAACTCACCCAAAACCTGTTTGCAAAGGCACATTTATCCATCTGACTATTAAAGCTGGGCACAGGGTAATGGTGTTACTTGCCAAAGGTTATGCCTGAGCTTGGAAACAAAGATGGGCCAAGCCTCCAAAAATCCTATTTTTCTCCACTGTATGGCACTGACACACACCAAACATCACGTTACTGAGCGATGCTTTTGGGAGGAGACCATACCTGCCAGGAAGCAGACCCTCCAGAGCCCCGAGTGCAGCGACAGCTTGATTTCGGCAGTCTGGTTTTGGGGCTGGACGATGCCCTCCTCCAGGTAGAGCCAGTAGTCAGTGCTGACGGAGATGCCCAGAAGACCGAGGCCACAGACAGCAAACACACTGCTGAGCAGGGTCAGTGCCTTCCTGCTGCAGGCACTCATCCCTAACAGCATAGGGAGCCGAGGGGGCGGCTGCTGGGAGCAGGGATGCAGCCGTCAGCACGGAGCCGTCTGCAGCTTTTTGGGAGGATGGATGTGTCAAAGCTTTGTCCTCTGCCCTCCGTTCTTATATAGGTCGAGCTGAAAGAAGCCATTAAAACAATCACAGTGAGCCCTGATAGATGGAGTGTTTGAACTAAATCCCACCTGACTGCTGCCCCATGGCTCATGGACGTGCTGAATGCCCGGTGTCAGCGCTGGGAGGGAGCAGCACGGTACAAACTGCAAAGGAGCAGTTTGTTGGCTGCTGTTTTATTTGCTGCAGGTGAATTCCTGATGCTCAGGCCAAATCTGGTGCTTGTCTCCCCAAGGATGTAGCCAAACCACAGCATCTGCCATCTTCAGAGCCTTAACCATGAAGGGCGGCAGCAAGAGCTGTATCCCTCTGCACAGGAGCCTGTTGAGGTTCATAGGCATTGCATTAATGGGTCAATAAAGATGCTTTCAGCTGCTAAACCAAAACCACCTCCAGGGGAGCTCCAGTCACCACCAGTATGGCCATTTTACCTCTTCCAGTGTAGATTTACCCACTGGGGGACCAAGATCCCTATTTTGCAAAAACCATGCTACTTCTATGCACACTGAATGACATCATCAAACACATCAAAGCAGAGCAGCATGATGCAATCTTGCCTTCTTTTACTTTTTACTGTGCTTGTGGATCAGTGCTGGTGTTGGCTGAATGCACAGACTGAATCACTCCAAATTCGTGCTTCAGGGGGAGGCAGGGAAATGGGGCCAGAGAGCTACAGTCAGGCCCTGGGCAAACATTGAAGGAGGAGGCAAAAACTTCCCTCATCCCCATGTCGTTTATGGATGGAATCTGCTTATTTTATTTCCTTCTATTTTTGCTAATGTGTGGTGTTTAGCAGCTCTCATGGTGCTCTGCAGGCTGACAAAACACCACCAGAAACCACAGCTCTTGGTGCAGCAGAGAAAAGGCACAATTCATATGGGGGAAAAAACCGCAGAAAGGGAAGATTAGAGGAATAAGGGTAAGAAGAGGAACATACATGCAAGTACCAGTGTTCTGGGGAGTGGGAATGAGGCAGATAGCACTATTGACTGCCGCTATAAAAGCAATATGAATCACAGGCAAGTGCAGTGTAATGTGTATTTTCCGAGGCACATTTTGCTGTTGCTCAGCAGTGCAAACAATATGAGGAAAAATCAAAAATAATCCAGCTAGATGACAAAATCTACCCAATTTAACACAGTAGCAGCAGGATGCATCCTCCTTGGGCTCCCTTTGAAACTGCACAAGCTTTGTTTGTGCTGCTTGAAGTTTTAAGGGACAGCAAATGGGAGGGAGCTGCGCAGCGCAGCTGCATCCCACTACCTGGGAAGAAGGGCAGCATCCTCCTAAACACACATCTCATTCAAAACACCTATTCCCAAAATAACGATGGACAAGCAATAGAGCCAGGGCATGTATGTCATTTATCTCCCCAGGGGCCAGCTTTTGAACCTATGCAGGAATAGCTCTACCATGCCTGTACTCATAGCCGGTGCTGGCTGCAACAGCACGTGTAAGGAAGCAGGTTCTTTGGAAGAGAGGCCTTGCTGCTGTTATCACAGCAAAGATGGTGGGGTTTAGTGATTAAATAAGATGTGGCTCATTCCAGGGCTGGGAGGTCACAACTTGATGTTCTGACACGTCCGGACAGACGAGCAGACCAGAGGAGGGCCTTTTTCTTGCACCTCTGATATAAACATATTAATCCTTACTTGCTTCCCATGACTTTCAGAGATGTCAAAAGTCCTCACAGCTTGCACTTTTACACTCAGAAACCTCCAAAGACAGTGTTCTGCCATAGTTCACTTATGATTAATAAGAGCAGACAAGGCTGATAGTTATTTCTTGCTGCTGAATGGCTGATCTCTTGGGAGCTCTGTGCTCTTGCAGTGCCCATCCCCAGCACATCTATAGCACAGCGAACAGCTCAAGCTCCTGACAGCCCAATCCTGGACTGATCCTGCAGCAAGTTTCATAACAAGACTGATATGAAGGAAACTTGTAGCAACCAAGGACTCCAAATAAGTGCATTTACTGAGCAGATGCAATACCCAAAGCCCATCTGCACCTCCAGCTTGCTGCTCCAGGCAGCAGTAAGTGAGAAAAGCACATAATGCTGCTGGAAGAGTTGCAAATCCTTGTGTAAAGAGAAAAAGGGGGAGAGAGAGTTTTATTATCACACCCTATCCTGAGTCCAAAGCAGACAAGTGCATCTTGGTTGGAAGCAGATGTACCTGCACCCTCAAGCACTACAGCAGCTCTGACAATTCTCTTCCACATGAAACTGAGGATTTAGCTTTTCCTCTGTTCACATTGAGCCATTTTCCAGAAGGTACCAACCTATAGGAAGAGGAGCACTGTCGCTTACAGGCAGCCCAAGCAAATGCTCCAACTCACAGTACTGCAAGCTTCCCACCTTCAGCTTTGCTAACAAGCCTCATTTTTAGTGTTCTTATTTAATGCTTCCCTCAGCTCAAGAAAAGCAGGATGTGTTCCCAGGAGGAACATCTCCCTGCTAGGGATGGGAGGAGCGAGATGCATAGAGATGTTCAGGTTTGTTTTCCCTGAGGAATTAGGAGGCAGCAGCTAAAGAAGAAACTGGAAGCTATGGGGGAGATAAGCGCATCCTGCAAAGGCAGCCTAGCATCTTGATTGCCTGAGGACAACCTTGTCAAGGGGAGAGACTAGCACAGAGCTACAGACATTAGGACACCACACTACTCCTTCACTAGATGGGAATATACCATTTACATCTCTTCATAAATCCCTTTTGATCCAATAATATAAGCAGGCAAAACACAGATCAGCTGGCTCACCCGTTCTTCTCCCTATCTCAGAGCTGTTTTTTCTAGTTGCTGCCTCAAAATGAACAGTGGTTACTACAGGGAGTCTCATCCCTCTTGGCAGTTTGGTGCCAAAATGGTAAAAGGAGCTGGAATTTATTCTTGGCTCATGTATCATCAACAACTGTCCTCCTTGCACATTTCTCCTTAATGAGGAGCCAAAAAATCAAAGTACGAAGTATATGGAGGTCTAGATAAAGCCATTTGGAGGGAAATAGCTAAGTATTGCCTATGATTTATTACCCATCAACACCAGACACTGGAAAATATACCCATTTAGCATCATTTACATTGGCCATTGGGGTGACGCCAGCAGCAGGGAGAGGGGTTGGGAGTCAGTCACACCTCTCAATTGCCTCATTTCTTTTCTCTCTCACACTTCAATTTCCATGTAATCACAAATGCATTAGAGACTGATCCCTATTACTGCTTTGCTGGCACATAAAACCGAGCCAATCTGGGGGGGGACGGGAGCAGGGATGATGCAGAGCAGCCACTTGGATCAAACCTTCCCCATGTTCAGTGCTTGGAGAATCAGCAGGGCTCCAAGAGAAATAGTTTTCAAGGGCACCAGCAGGAGCTGGCTTGATTTGCAGCAGGGATTTAGTCCCCAGTAACCTTTACCAGCTGTGTCCTGCTCCCTACAGCTGAAAAGGTGATGCTGTTCAGCTTCCAACAGTAGCTGTATTTTAAATTAAGTGAACATAGCCCCAAAGATTTCCAAGAAAGAGGACCTTATAACAGCTCCAGCTCCTTCAATCACACTGTGCCTTCTGGTAGTAGTCCAGGGAACAATACAGGCAGACTGCAATGTAATCTGCAGTCCTTGTAATGAATTTCTTTCTGTCCTGAAGCCAGTTTCTGATGGAAACTGCACACAGCCCATGGAGGACTGACCCATTCAGAGAATGAAACAAAACTGGTGGTGTTCCTTAGGCAGTTCACCCAGATCAGAAGTGCACTGAAGTCCTTACCTATTGCTCCACAGTCACAGAAAGGAAATATTATCCTGGTCCAGATTTCTGAGCCCACTGTTGTATGACATAACACCAAGCACAAGCCACCACTCTGGGCTATGTGGATGAGCTGAGAAAAATAGATGTAGCATTGGTCTGGCCAGGATGGGTTGTATCAATAAATCACTGCTCCACATTCAGCAGAAAACAGCAGTCCCTCCTGCCCTGGGTTAAGGTAGAAAGAGCAGGGCCAAGCCAGGCCAAAGAGGCAGTGATTGATTTTTACGTGGCTAGAGCATCAGTTCCAATTTACTGACATTTGTGAAGAGGGGAAGCATTGCCAAGGTTACTGGAGCAGACAGGAGGGAAGATTTTGTTTGTGGAGGGGTGCTGGTATCCAGGACAAGCCTGGCAGCCTGCATTTGTGAAAGCCTGATCCCTGCCAAGGGCAGAGAGAAATCAGAGGTTAAGCCATGGACCTGTAGCAGTGTGAGAGACTGAGCAGGAGATAAAGGAGAGGAAATGAAGCCTGGTGGAAAAGGGGGTAGGAAACCCACTGAGTGAGTGATCGATGTACCAAGAGCAACACAGACCTGTGTAAGAGCCAGCAAATGCAGGAGAGCAAGAGCTGCAATGGAGCTGATCTGAAAGGACCAGCTCCCACTAAGCTGGAACAAGAAAACTGGGCTGGCTAAAAATAAAGGGCTTTCAAGCAGCACGATCTCTTCCTCAGGACACAGCGCAGGCCACAGGCATGGGCATAAATAAATAGGTCAAGGAGAGTGGCTCTTTCAGAACTGAACTTTCCAGAGCTGGTAGGGCTCAGGCAAGCAGGACTATGCAGGGGGCTGGCTGAGGCCACTGCCACGTTGGCACCCCCCTTTAGACAGCACAACATCACCCTGGCTCCCTCATGGGCAAATCCAGAAAAGCCTAATTTGGGAACTAACACACCAAGTGGTATAGAAAGATGGCTGTAAAATGACATAGTGGTTCCCACTGAGCTTATGGAGTACCCAAAGGGTGCAAATACTTTGGTCCTAAACCAGCATGGGCAAGATGCAGCCTGCATCCTGCTGACTTGAACTGATGCTCTGTCAGTTTGCAGAGTTTTATCAATGTGAGGAGCACATAGTGAGGTGACTTTGGCCACAGTCAAGTATATGCAGCTCATCAGAGAGGAAGAGGAGGAGATGGTGTGTGCAGTGCCTGCTGCTCCATCTGGAAACCCAGGAGAAGCAGCTCCACAAACCTGACCTGGAAAACTTGGTGATTGGGAAAGGGCTCTGAAATTATTGCATAGAAAGCACCAGTCCCACCTGAAGCTTGGAAAAGGTGTACTGCAGGAAGGAGGGAAGCACAAGACTGCTCTGCTTCCATAAACTAGCTGGAGTAGAGCAGGGATGGCTGCAGAGAAAAGCAGTATCTCCTGTGCTGGTCCACCTAAAGTGAAATGGTTGAAGGGGATGTGGGATGCTGCTCCATAGGGATCCCAGAAGCACTGTCCTGGGCTGCTGGCACCCACTATCTCACATGGCACATGGGAAGACAGAAATATACAAGGCAGCTTTATAGAGCTTGGATTAGTGTCATATAGAAACAACAGCTTGATTTCTGAGAGAGAAATCATGTATTGGTAAAATTAAGTACAGAAATAAATCTTTTTGATGTGGAGGAGGTTTAGCCTGAAATTAAGAAATGAAACAGTCCATCTCGTGGGTGTTTGAATGGCACTAGTAATTGTGCCTATGAGCCATAAACTTCAAAAGGATCAATACTGGACTTGAAAGCTTTCCCTTGCACTGCCATTACAGTTGGATAGAAAGAGCAGCATTGACTCCATCGAGCACGCAGGGCTCACAGGCTCTCCAGAGAGGGTTTGAAACAAAACCCAGAAGGCTGGTTATGAGTTATTTACACTGAGGTTGAGCCACAGCAATGATAAACCTATTCAGTTTTTACCTGTCATCAGACATAAGGAACAGCTGAAAAACAATAGGAAGAAACTGTGCGACAGCTACCCACTGTAATGCTCACCACTCATTTCACGAGTGGGATTGCTTGGCAGTTTTCCCTTATAATTGACTTCCATGATTTTTATGAGAAATTCCCCTTTTCCCTCACACTTCCCATGCTTCATTTCTTGTCCAAGATTTGACTGATCAACAATCCTTCCATGGCAGTGCAAGAGGGAAGGAAATGTTGCATAGAAAGTACCGTATTTTACTGCTGACCCCCTGCCTGCTTTGTGAGCCCTCAAGGCTGACCCTTGGCTGCTCTTCCCTCTCCTTTAACCACACACCAGCCTTTTTGCTGTGGGCTGCTCAAAACCTACCCTTTTAGCCTAGGTCTGGTTTGCAAAGGAGGTCGTTGTTGGTTAACTGAGCCCACCTTCAGCTCAGTTCAATATCAAATGATATTCCCAAGGTCAAAGGAGCAGCAACTGAGGTTTATTTCCTCACCCCAGCCCTGGAACCAGACACTTTCCCAAATAGGCCATCTCTGCTGAGCCCGTGCAGAGGCGATGGCTCTGCTCCAGCTCGCTCACACTAATGGCTTTGAATGATGCCAGTAACATTCAGCAAATCAACTGAGCAGCCCCTTGTCCCAGCTCACACGCTGCTGGTACAGCCCATGTGTGTACAGCCAGTGCTCATTCACATGGGCTTTCTGCATCCACAAATATTCCTTCCCAAACCTTTTATGGAGCACATCCCACGCGCGTGTCTCCTTTCTCCTTGGTGTTGAAGGCTCTTACCTTGCTTAACCCCAGCTGAAGCAACGCTTTGGCAAGCAGAAAACCTGCGACGCTGATTGTGAAGATGGGAAATTCAGGTTCTGGAGGGTTCTTGATGGATGCTTTGGCTGCAGGATGGCTCTGGGAGGAGCTGGGAGTGGTATGGTTTTAGCAGCGGGCAGGGGAGAGCTCCTGGACCATAGGAGAGGGCACAGCCTTGGTTATCCTTCTCCAGTTGACTCACAGGCGGGCTGCACGCTGTGGGAACACAGGGACAGGGGTACAGCAGTCAGGTCTCTGCATCCACGTGGCAGCAGCTCCTATCCCGTGGTTTTGTAGAAAAGCGTTGTACAAAGTGTATTTCTTGAGAGAAATGGGACCTAAAGCTCTGAGCTTGCAGCTTGCCCACGCACCCAAGTCCAGTTCTCTAGGTCTGAACTATATATATGTACGTTCAAAGTTTACATCAGTAACAATAGCAGAGCCCTTCCCAACACCCTCTCACCTTCTGCATATCAAAGCTAATGTACAATACTTCCCTACTTGCAGTGTGTCAGAGTGCTCGCAGTCAGGGACATGACTCAAACTGCTGATTTCAATACCCTACAAAGAGCTATAAAAGCAGAATAAAGGGGGATATCTGGAGCTGCAAAGCAAACCAGCTGGGGACTTGGCTATAAAAGCTGCAGCAATCTCACTGCTGTGTGCTGCAGAGAGCAGTACTTGCCCATTAACCTCCGTGTGCCGTACATTACAAGTTGTATTTTATATCCTAAATATAAACCCTAGTAACCCAACGATCCAGTGACCCTCTTCTGGCTTCAGTGCAGTGCTTCCCTCTGCTCAACTTGGCTGGCACAGAGAAAGACTGAGCAAGGACCATCAGCTGCAGGCCTCTGCTTCCACCAGGACCAGACCAGGGCTGGTCTAGTGGAATATTGAATCTTTAATGGTTGGTTCTTCTTTACTTCAACATTTAAGACGCCACAAAGTCCTGCAATGACCTTGTGTACTATAATGAGGAGAATAAGCTTCTTCCTTGCACAATGGCTTTTCTGTATGTCCTTCCAGCAGGGAGGCAGATCACAGTATGACTGAAGGTCTTGGGCACCTTTTCCTTAAGACTGATGCTGTTTGAAAGCAGAGTGGGTATGAACACAGCCCACAAGTGCAGTGTAAGCCCTGCAGGAGCTGTGTGCTTCGAACGCCAGCGCATGAAATTTCTCTGGGCTATAAACTCCTACTGCTACAGAAGGTCTAAGAAAAGCCCCATTCCCAGCCCAGGTTCCAGGAGACGAGGCTGCTCCACAGAGCGTGGCCAACACCGTCGCTTCCTTATTTCCCCTTACTCATCAGTGTATGACAGCCTGAGCTAAATTAAGCATGCTGGGAGCCAAAAAATAGCATCAAGAGCTAATTAAAGCTCTTCCACCTCCCCCGTGTCAGCAGTGGGGAGAAGCAAGCCGCAGGTATGCGTGCCACGGAGGCAGGGCAGCCCTCCACAGCACATCCCTGCCTGGTGCAGCTCTTTGCACCAGCGCTGGTAGCTGGAGTGCTTTTATGAGCACTTTCGGAGTGATAAATGAGGCAAAGCAAGAAATCCCCCAAGCACCGCGGGCATCTCTGAGCACTGAAAGCTGCAAAGCAGCACGCTGGGGAGGTTGCACATGGCTGCAGAGACCTCTGTCCCTTTGGTGTGATTCAACATGATTGCAAGCATGAAGCAGATGCTTTGTTAAACAGGAGATGTGCCTAGAAACCAGCTTTACTACAAAGCCTCTGGGTACCAAAACAATGGCATAAATAAAGTGGAGAAGGGCTGTATCACCCACGCGCCAGGCAAACATCTTAATAACCCAAGTGCCATTTGTGCCTGTCATTAAGCCCCGTTCCCAACACAATGGCAGCATCATACAGCTTTGCTTGAGCAGTTTGGGACACAGCTCCTCAGATACCAGAGGTCATCATACAAAAGCTCCCCAGGTCTGATGCTGAGCAGCCACAGAAGTTTTGTCCCATCTTCATGTAGGAAAGGTCTTTGCTTTGTGTAACTTGTTGGGTTCAGTAGTCAGCAATACTGAAGTACATAATAAGCATTTTCACGTCATTGGAGATATTAAACTTTCTACCACCCAGATTTTAGCAAGTCTCATTGCTAATTACAGGATTTAACAGCAAACGTCTCAGCAGACAGGGCAGGAATAGTCACACAGGATATGGAGCAGCCTGAGCCCAGGCAGAGGCAGCATGACTTGGTCAGAGGTGCATAGCTCAACAGCACAGCCATGTCCTGGGCAAGGCTGCAGGAACAGGCAGGGAATAGGCTCAGCCTCACGCAGTTTCCATCCTTCCCCCCAGGCCAGCACCTATTACCAGGTGAAGCTTGGCTTGGCTGGTGTATCTGGTCCTCACCAACACTCCTCTCCTATCCACACTGCTCCTTGGTATCACCATGTGCTTGTACCTGCAGCATCCACCCAGCAGTACCTCTCCTGCCACCTATATAATGACCTGATATTTTCCTCTCCATGTGGTCTAAAAGGTATTTTACAGTAAGAACTGTAAACCACTTCACACACAAGATGCTGATGTTGCTTTCCTCCTCATATATCTTTACTTGTACACTGTACAGAAAAGGGCACCTTTGTCCCAGTTTGCTTGTACTCACATTTTCTGTTTCAGGAGAGATGTGCTGCTTACCAAAGAGCAACTCAAGCATCAGCAGGATTGAACACAACTTTCCAAATCACCCAGCTCCCTAGCTTGGGTTTGCTGCGTTGCCTCTGGCCACCTGCATCTTCCAGGGTCTTTCAACAGCATCCAGGAGAGGACTATTTTCTGTTGAACACAAGTCAGTGCAGCTCTGAGCATCCTCCCAAGAGACATGAGGGAAGCTGTGGATGGTGACTAAAGAAAGCAGAGCCCCAGCTTGGATCAGGTATTTTGGGAATGTGGCAGGCAAAGCTTTCTGTTCCTGTAGGAAGCGATAACATCCACCCTCACTCAGGTAAGAGGCATGGTGATAGGACATGAAGGCAGAGCAGTTGCCAGTCCCACACCGCTTCATCCAGACCCTGCCAGAGTCTTGGGAAGGGCTTTTGGGTAACAGAATTCCAGCTGTGAGACAAGCAGGATGTTCATGGTCCATCCTTCCAATGGAGGATGCTCTGGGATTTCCCATCCACCTTGTGCCAGCATCTGGTGCAGGATCCCCATTGGCGCCTCTCATCTGCTCCAGCATCTGACTTGAGCATCACAGGTAAGTACTTATGGAATAGTTCAAAGTTTTTCTTCTGTGATGTATTGTATCTCAGTCCCCAAAATGCTAATCCTTACAAACAAACAGCTCACCTTTTGCTTGGGAGATGGCACCCAGGGAGTCCTGACAGAGGAAGGACAAGAAACCTTCCTATCTGCGCACATCAAAGCAATGGTTGGAATGTTTCACCTAGGCTTGGCATTATGGTATCAACCTCTGTTGCTGGATTTTTAATAACCAAACGCATACAGAATCACTCCTCCTGTGTACACTCAGCTTTCTGACTGCTGCAGATGCTGAGGTTTCTACATACCCTGCTCACAGCTCCGCTGTCCCCTCTGTCCTGCAGGCTGGGGAAGACTGGGGGACACAGATACTCATCCAGGATCCCTCTGCAATCCCACCACCTCTACCAAGCACACATATTCCCAGCCAGAGCTGCCGCAGAAGAAAGGGACATCTCATATAACCAAGTGTTTAATGTCTCACAGGAAGCCAGGGCCATGGGGTTGCCCATTTGTAGTGCTTTGAGGGTGAGTGAAGTCCTACCGAGGCAGACCTGAGCCTCTGCTCCCTGCGGATGTCACCCAGCAGCACTGGATGGGCACCGAGGGGGAAAATGAATTATCCGCAAGTTCTCCTGGGTCAGTGGATGCCATCTGCTGCCGTGCTCAATCAACCTCCTCAGAGCAGCCCTCAGCGCCGCTCTAACGAGGCTGCTCACTGATGAGCAGTGGTACCTCCCTCATAATAAAGGAAAAATTGCAACTTCCAATCTTCCAAAGGGACCAGGCATAAACTGCACTCAGCTGTAACAGCCCATTTTCCGAGCCTGATGGTGCATCAGTGTCGTCCTGTGACAATTTCCATTTTCCTAGTAAATATTTGACTACAAACGTCAGAAGTTTGTGGCTGAAAAGACTAAACTGGTATGACTTTGATTCCCAATCCTCGTTCTAGAGCACACCTAATGCTCAAACTCCTTTTAATTTCTATCAGATTGAGGCTCCCAGATAACTTTAGACTCACTTTAGACTCCACTACCCAGTTGTTTCCAAAATGCCATCTTAAACCCAGGGCTTTAAATCTTCCCATCTGACTTACAGAAACCTCCCAATGCTGTACCCTCGCATAGCTCACAGCTTACAGATACTGCTGAAGCCTCCGCAGGCTTGTGCATTATTTCCCCTTAGAATTTTACGTCTCCTTCCTTCTCCATAAATGAAGCTGAAGCTGCAAATGCTGCCGTATGGATGCTGCCAGGTGGGGATTCATTCAGCTCAATGAATATATTCAACAGCTACAGCAATCCAGCAAGGGACTGGAGCTATAAACACACAGAGCATTTCTGTCCCCTGGATGCCACGTGGGGCAGCCACAGGGCTGCTGAGGGGAAGGTATGATGGCAGTGAGATGGGCTGCAGAGAGCCCTTTGGCTTTCTACGTGGGTCATGGTGTGATAGACTGAAAGGGTGTCCCTGAAATCCAGCAGCCTCTGAAAGGAGGGAGCCCAAATACACTTGTGAAACCAAAGGGCAGCAGTGATAGAAATGTGGGAAAGCTCCCCCTGCCCAGGTCACACCACCGGTCTTGCTGCTACTGCACAGAGCTCAGTGGAAATGCTCCTTTCCAGCACTCCTGCTGAAGCAGTGCTCTCTTCAGTGAGTGCAATGCCCTTGCTGCCCTTCCAAAGGCTCACCTGCACCATGTGGGGCACCTACCAGCTCCGGTGGGGCCTCCTCCTTGCTGCCGTCCCCCCTGTGCGGGTTCAGGGGGTGGAAGGGACACGATGGGGATGGCAATGCTGCAGGTCAGAGCCCTCTCTGGTCACCACCAAGGAGCCTCCTGCTGCTCTGCTTTGGGAGACAACCTAAGAGCTGCAAAAAACATCACCTGTCAGGGGCTGATGAAGTTTTACAACATGCCAAGCAATAAATCAACAGCCGAAGGATGTGTCAGAAGCCCTCCCTGCTCGCAGCCGTGGTGCTGAATTACCGCATTTCCCGTTTCACCACCTTTCAGGGGATATGAATAGTGTGTGGAGAAGTGCAGACAGGCTCCCTGTCCCTGTTTGCCTGGTCGTATGGTAACACATGAACCAGCTGGTCTGGGTTATTTTCTCCTCTACTTTACCTCACTTAACACCCAGGTCAGGTTTTTCTCAGGTGGCCTCACTTGGATTCAAGCTCCCCTCTCCAAGGGGTTTGCAACAGCAAAAAGCATTGGTAGCCCCTGGCTTCCAGCAGATTTTACATTCCCTGTGGGATGGGAGGCTTGAAGCAAGCTGCTGTAGCGGAAGGTGCCCCTGCCCATGGCAGGGGGTTGGAACTGGATGAGCTTTAAGGTCTTTTCCAGCCCAAACCAGTCTCTGTGAAAACACACTTCCTTTCCGAGGCTCAACGTGCCAAAGTCATTGGTGAGGAGAGGGATGCTCCCGGCGCCCAAGCGATGGCCTCTGTCCGAGCAGCATGGTGGAGGAAAACCCCTGGGTATAACCCCCGGGATTTACCAGCTCCCGGTGCTCTAAGGTCCGCACGGGAGCACCCTGAGCTCCGGCAAACCCCGGCTCCCAACGCCCGGGCGGGTACCGAAAACCGCTTCCCCACGGCGACACGGGCACCGGTACCGGTCCTGCCCGTGCGCTGGGTACCGGAGCCCGAGCGGCGGCTGCTGCCCGGGGCGGTGCCCGCTCCCCCGGGGCGCTACCGAGGGCAGGGCCGGCTCCGGCGGGAATACGGACCATGTATAAACGGATCCATTGACCCCTCAGCCCGTGCCCCTCCGCGCCCGGCGGCACCTCCCAGACATCCCCCCCCCCCGCTTTGAACTTCCAGGGTTCCACATCCAATTCGGGACCCCCCCCTTCCCGAAGCTGCTTCCCAGGGAACAGCCCGGGCC
>JASSUY010034714.1:31755-46802 GCA_032466535.1 Forpus xanthops
CAGTATCTGAAGGGGGCCTATAGGGATGCTGGGGAGAGACTCTTCATGAGGGATTGTAGTGAGAGGACAAGGGGTAATGGGTTCAAACATAAACATAAACAGGGAAAGTTGGATCTGAGGAAGAAGTTCTTTATTGTAAGGGTGGTGAGGCACTGGAATGTGTTGCCCAGGGAAGTTGTGAATGTTCCATCCCTGGCGGTGTTCAAGGCTGATTTGGTCAGAGCGTTGGGTGGCATGGTTTAGTGGGAGGTGCCCTTGTCCATAGTAGGAGGGTTGGAACTAGATCATCTTAAGGTCCTTTCCTACCCTAACTATTCTATGATTCTATCTTAAAAAAAAATCAAGCTTTTCCAAGATACCAGACTGATTCATGTGGCACTGAAAGGAGAATGATATGACAAGAGATGACTGAGTAGTCATGCTCAAGACCACAGATCTCCATCCATCCGTTGCTCCTTCAATTGTAATTTTACCTGATATTAGTCTGTGCAGGGGCCCTTCCAGGTGTTTGCATTTAGACATAATATTGCCTGTAAGAAATTCCTGGAAGCTAATAATTAGCATATCTGCTAACTTCTCTTTACTTCGTTCATGGACATAGGGACTTCAGTTTTGGCTCAGTTTTTTTTTTTTCCCTCTGCGCAAGCCCCTGGATAGTTTAGGAAAGACAGAAACACTGAATCTATTCTTGTGCTCCCAGAGTGGCTTTCAGAGCACAAATAAAAATAAAGGGGAAGTTCTCTACCTTTTTAAGTGCACACAGGCATGCAAAGTCACATCCTTACTACCCTCCTGGGTTCAGTCTTGCATTCTATACACCAGAGATATACTCCAGTCACTATAACGTTGACTTCAATAGGAACAAGACTGGCTTGCTTGTGATTTAACTTTCCTACTGTTGAAATTTGAGAATGATAATATTCTCATTACTAGATTAGACAACACAGACTTAGGCACTCAGAAATTCTTGGGTAGTATAACTGTGCAGAGTACTTTTTAATCATATGCCTACCATCACTTTATGTAATTGTTTCTATCACTGTCCAGAAAACAGCATTACCAGTAGGGAATTTCCATCAGAAACAAATAATCTGACAAAACTCAGTAAATTTTTGTGATCCTAAAGTTGCAGGAAAAGCCTTTACAGCTCTTGGGCTGGATATGCTGCCAGATAAAAAATTCCTTTTCTTTTGAGACTTCTCCACCCTTTCTATTGCGTTCATGCTTTTAATGCTATTAGAAGTTTAGAGACAATAAAGAAAAAAGGCACAAAGGCAGCAGAACGACTAAGAATAATTAGAAATTTACAGATTAATTCTGTGCCTCTCATTTCTCTAATGACTTTTCATTTTTTTCCTTCACAAAACAATTTGTGCAACTAGCTAATATATTTAACAACTCCTATTGCTGCTGGAAAATCATGAAAGGCATCTTTTCCTGGAAGTGATTGATTATAGTCTGGACAAATGAAATAATTTTCCCTCTTCATTTCTTATTATCCTTTGAACAAAATACCCATTACAGGAGCTCTGTGCAGCCATTTGGAGCTAGGAAATTATTCCATTTAGCCTGTCAAACACAGTTTAACTGCTATATTAACTGTGCCTCTTTTCCAAACCTCCTTTTTCAAGACTATGATAATATAACCTAATTTTGACAGAGCATTCTGGACTTTGGGCAGCTTTATCTCTTGAGCTGTTTTCCATCTGGAATGGGCTTTTCATCTGCTTAATCCCAGGGCTTTCTGGTTAGTTTGGTTTAGTTGTTTTGCAATATGCAACCTACATTTGTCTTATGAAATAATTTACAGCACTCATTTGGACTCCTTTTTGGAACTTTCTATTTGGGCAAAAAAAGAGTCTCAACCAAACAAAGCTCAATCTTAGTTTTACTTTTCAATAAAAATATTTTTACCCAAAACACTGGCCTGGATGTGGGAAGATTTCATCCTGTTTCCCAATGTCAATAAAATTCTCTAATGGACATAATAGTTACTTTGTGTCATAGCTACATTGTATTTGGATTTCTTTTCCTGTGTTCAAAACACATAACAATACATTTTAAATGTTCAATGTGACCACCATTTAACAATATGATTTTGTCTAACCATCAGTAAAGCTGAAGGAGGAGAGCACAAGACAACTAATGCTAACCTTAAAATGAAACTAAGAGAATATATACAAATTATATTACTAATATTTTTTTACACATGTAGTAACATAATAATGAGGCCTGGATTCAGATATTCATAGAATCATAGCATAGTTAGGGTTGGAAAGGACCTCAAGATCATTTGGTTCCAACCCCTCTGCTCTGGGCAGGGACACCTCTCACTAAACCATCATCTCTCTTAATAAATGTTTCATGAATGAAACTACTTTTCAGGGCTATACAAAGAAAATCCCATTTTACATTGTCAGGCTTGTTACCTGTTTGAATATTGGTTAGCTTTCTTAAGCTTCAGTGATCAGCATTGTGTTAAATTGCTCAAGGAAATCATCTCTATTCATGCTTTTACCTTCTTTTCTTAACCAAATTGAGTTGGTGCTGAGAGATTTCCACTGCAACAATGGTAAAAGCCTTTCTCTAGTCCTGGTGAGGAGGAGGTTAACATTCTGCTTTCACTCTGCAATATTATTGCTATTAAACAACAATAGTAAAGTTGTGATTATTCTTATTACTTAAATAAATGTCATATACTGATGGCCTACCAAAATTCTTCCCAGGATCCATCTTCACACCTTGTCTATCACTGACCTCTGAAACAGGTCCTTGAATAAAAATCAGTAAGGCACACGGAGTAAGAGGGACAGGAGAGAAGCTCAGAAGAAGCTTGCCTTGGCTAACCCCAGGGAAGGACTGTTAGGTGACAATGATTAGCTTTTAACAGGCCCCAGTTCAAGAAGTAAGAAAAGATACTTACTAAAACCCATGAAGTGCATTTTTCTGGTTCTCAGGAAATACTATTCCAGGTTTTGTTGCATTTTACTTTAATAATAGTCATTCAGTACACAACAAACACATTTGTTTGCTATCTCTACAGTTAAGTTCGTGCATTAATAGAAAATACCACTTTTGTGCCACTCCAGCTTATGCTGAATAATAAATCTTCCTTTTAAGCTGTGTCTGTAAGTATGCTTTTTCACTGAAACAGTAAATTTACTGGACTGTTACTGATATCTTACAACTACACAACTGCTACAGTAGAAGCTCTTACTGTCCACGCTATACAGGGCATAGAGCTGCGTTCAGATCAACAATTTCTCTTGTCATTATTGCTTTATTTACTATTAGTCAAGTATCAGCAATGTGCTAGGTCCTGTAAAAGCCACTAGCAGTGACAACCCTGTCCCACATGCATGAAATCTTTTGAGTTTCAGTTTTAATAAACCTTCTAAGTAACACTGAGCAGGTAATGATAGATATACTACCAGCTAAATGCTTCTAAACCTGGGGGGGTGGAAGCCACGTGAGGCTATGAAAAGACACAATTTAATGGAAAAAAAAAAAACCAAAACAAGCAAACAGAGAAGGGAAACCCTTTGTTTGCTTCTTTCTTTATTTTTACCCCCTCCTTTTCCCCCCACCCTCCTCCCCCTTTTTTTAACTTTGGTTTCTTTGGGTAATATTTCCTGAAGAACAAGCCACAGAGTAGGATTTTATTCAATAGGGACAGGATAATACGCACCTCTTGTTATTACCGTTCACTGTCTCTGAGCAGCATGGAGGAACTGAGTCTTTAAATGGAATGCGAGCAGGTAGAACAATACGCCACTTATCAATGAGAGGGACTACATACACAGGTTTCTCTGAAATTGTCTCTGAGATGAGATTCCTCTGGGCAGGTAAAGATATAGGATTACAGATACAGGTAGAAAGAAAATAAGGCAGTATCTTGGAGACTGCAGACAAACTAATGGAACACCTCTGATTAAAGTGCCTTTCAGCCCTGTTTGTCTGGTTTCTGCTGCAAACTATGCTATGAATCTCTCCTTTTTCATCAAAACATTACTGGGGAGGAGGATGTGTCATTATTTTACTTATCTGGGTATTCACAATATTTTAGTATTGTGCACTGGAAAATGAAGGTATCTAGATTCAACTGATGGGATGAAAGTCAAAGTGCAGGGATTCTGATTTGGCTTGCTTTTTCATAATGACAACTGGCAGCGAAAAGTTTTTATCAGGATTGCTACCAAGTCACAAGAAATTGCTTTAACCTTCAAATGTTTTATAGCTAAAAATTTTCTTTTCAGACTTCTGTAATTCTATAACTTAATTATAGCTGCCTTTGTAACATAAGAAACATATGAAAAGAGCTAGACATTGACTTAGACTCATTTTACTTACAAATTTACATAGAAAATAGTAATTTGAAGTGGTAATCTTACTTCTTCCGCCTATATCTATTCCATTGGATCAATTTAATTTAGTTATCAGAGACTACTTGCCCTTTAACCCAACTCTGATAAAGGCCAGAGCAAAACCAGGCTGCAATAAAAGACATTTTCAAGGATGCTCTTTGTTGTGTTACGTGTTAGAGCTCCAAAACCTTTCTTAATCTGCAGTACATGCAGATGTTCCTTAAGCTTTTACTCATTTTAGCTATGTTTTAATTTACTATTTAGGTAGTCACTGTGTTACAGTGCTGCCAAGAGAGCTTTTAAATCAGCTTAAGATGATTAGTTACATTAATTTATACAGAACTAACTGAAAACACTAAAAGTGTCAAAATATTAATTGCAGGCCTACTATACTGAAATCATCAGTTAAACCAACATGCACCTTAGCAAACAGTTTTTATTCTTATGCTGATATTGTCACTACTGTTTAACCCACTGAGATTTTTTGTTGGAAGGAAAGGACTGATACAACTGGGATCTCCATAATCAATCGTAAAACATGTTCCAAAGAGCCTGAAAGACAGAAAATAGTACCTTAACGTAAAGATTCATAAATACTTCATTTTCCCTTGTTCCCTGGGCTTTCCATTCTGAAAAAAACTGACTGCTTACTGTAGCATTCCCATTTTCATTCTTTTCTTTTTATAATTCAGCTCTCAACTTTCAAAGTGCTGTCCTTAGGAGGAGCAGAGGACTCAATACTTGTGTGCTTGAAAGGCAGAAAACACTGGATCAAAGATTTTACCAAACATTGCTCCTGCTCTCAGTGTTAATTGAAAGTGGGACTGGATTTTGCCTGCAACTGCAAACACAGCAAACAAAAAAAAAAATTCTTCAATTTGAGTTAAACAGAACCTTTTACTTATATGACATGCCAGGGCACTGCTGATATTCAAACTAGTATCACTATTCTTTTGTACTGCCAAGCAGTTCCTGAGGTTGTGGCTACTACTGCCTAAATCAGGTGCATATGAGAGGAGCTAATTCAAACAGAGATAACCAGAGCAAACACTTAAGGGGGTATGAGAAAACATCCAGAGAAAAAGAAGCTGCTGGAAGTTTATTGCCCTTAATCCTGTTAATAAAGTACACTCCTGCGCTCATTTGTCTGGATATTTTTCTTACAAGGGAAAGGAGTGGAGGGGAAGAGAAAACAATTCTCTGACCCAGAGGAATGGCCTAGCAAACATGCGTTCGTCCGTAACAGGGATATCATTCAGAGAATGACACAGATGTAAGAATTGGGACCTGCTGCACTGCAAGCTTTGCCTTCAACTTTATCCAATTAAATATCAACTTCTTACCTATAAACCCAGCTCTGGTTTTGTGCGAATGTACAAACTGCAAAGCAGGAAGAAATCAAGTCCTGATATCGTAAATAGAAACAAAGTACCCTTCAAGTCAATAACAGATCAATACTTAGTTTTACATATTTTTGCCTGTTCAATAAGAAGTTCAGAATACAATAAGAAATTCTTAATAAAGAAATTATACAGCTATAGTCCAACTCTGCATTTTATTATGTAAGAGGTTGTGTATATCATGCATATAGGATATAAATACATTCTGCAAACTATTTGCAGGTCAGCTCTCAATCTTCTGACATATATGAAAGTTAGATCAGTGTTAGCTCAGTGGCTGAAACTGTGTTGGAAAAGAAAATAACAGGTTTTCTAATGACATTTATATGCATTGGTCATGTAAGTTGACCACAGTACTAGAGCTGAAAGAAATAACAGTACAAGAGTGTTTTATGAACCAGTGATATAAAGGAGTGTAATTTATCAGATCCAAAGAAAAACACTATCTGACGGGGTCCAAGGTACTACTATTCATCACATGTATAAAGGCCACTGATCAACAGACAGCGCTATGCTCTTTTGTTTAATAGGTTCAAGCTTAACTGATTTTCATGGCTTCTTGACTGCTTTGTGGCTAACAAGGCATCTTCCACATAGTGTTTTGTTACCAATTTTCACATAGTCTAATAAAGTGACAGTAATAAATCGCAAGTATCATTAATAAATCGCCAACAAACAAAGCAGCACATTGGAAGCAATGTGGGAAATGCGCAGATACTCTTCCAACTACTTTGGTGAGAAACAGGCTAAACACACGATGCTAGTTAAGAGCTGCAAGTTCAATTCATAGCAATACATACCTCTGAGCTGCAGGACATTTTCTATTGTAGTTGGGAAACAGTGCTTCTATGTTCCTTCAGGGTAGATTCATATGGAAAAAGAAAACAAGAAAAGAAAAAAAAAAGTGAGAGAAAACAAAACTCATATTGAGCAAACAAATGTTTCGAACACAACAATATAATCCAGTTTGGTGATGCTTATATACTGTTGAAATCACATTTTATACCTATTTACTTCACCATTTTGTACCTACAGCAGCTAAAAAGTCAGTTGTGCTGCTTCAAAGAGCAGTGCCCCTAAGAACAAGATCTTTGAGGTTTAGGCTAGCCGCAATGTGGTTAAGGTTATCACAATGTCTCTAAAATCTAGCTGGCATGTATCCATGAAAAGCACAAATACTTTCAAATGAGAAATTCAGGATTCATTTACTTCAGGTGTGGATTTAATTAAAGCTGGACATTTAGTGTGATAACAAGCTTCCATAGGATCCATACTAAAATCCAGCTCCAAGATGCATACAGCAGAAGCAAAGGAGCCATTTTGACTCTATCATCACTGCAAAAAATGCATAGGTTTCGCAAGCATTTACTTGAGGTAGAATCCTAGAAACAGAAATCTGTATCTGTCACACAAGTTAGCTGCTTGGAGTTAATGCCAGACCTTAGTAGCACTTTCTTCTATAGCAAAGAGCAAGACAAATTACTTAGTTTTGGACCATTCTGCACTAATAGACAAAAGATTTAAGTTGTTTCTTTCACTTCCAATTCCTGAATTTTTCATATAACTGGTAAAATTACAAGAGGAAGTCACCTTCCCTGGAATTTTTGCACTGACCAAAAATTTTTTTGAATACCACAAGGCAGCTTTTTCCTTCAGTACTTTCAATGCAGTATTTTAAGGCTTTACTTGTGTTGATAAAAGGATCATGTGAATTCTTGAACATGAATGTGAATCAAACTCCTATTAAATATTTTAGGTCCTGTTTGAGTAAATAAATGTTTGTGTCAGTGGCTTGAGCAAAATACACAATTAGAGCCAATACTGGAACTATTTTTTTTCTCAACCTCAGAAACAAAGTTTGACTCGATGCTAACAGCAATGGACAAGAAATTAATAAGATAGTGGCTAATACCAAAGTGAATATGTGTTTTCCTTTCTGAAGACCCCATGGGTGACTAGACCTTGGTTTGTTGCTGCAAAGGGAACAGATACAAATGGCTGTTTAGGGGAAAAACTTTCAGTCTCTGAGGTAAAGCATCATCTTTTCATCTGTTCTGGAGAAATACAACTCCTTTAATCAAAACTTCATATATTTCCTCTAAGGTGGTAAGGAAAACTGGTGAGTCAGGATGGAGGAGTGGAGTATGGGAGGGAAGCCACCAAGCTGCAAGGAGAGGAGGAGCAAGATGCATTCCCAAGTTATCCCACTAGCGCATGAGAAAGCCTCACTCCTCTCGGCAGTCACCAGCCTGTAACAGCAGCCAATGTCCTCAGCATATCCAAAGGGAGAAATCCATGATTTTTAAATGGACGACTTTGAAAGGATTCTCTTTAGACTACTGGAATGCTGAGACAGCAGTGGAAGAGGGGCTTACCCCTCCCAGGAAAATGCTATGGGGAAAATGTGGAGCACAGGACCAGGACATCAGTGCTACAGCCATGAGTATGGCCCCAGTACCTCTGTGTTTATTTATGGAAAGCAAAGTGCTTTTGCTAAATTTAACTTGCTTCTACATACTATGAATTTTCCAAAAGAAATCACTGGACAAAAATGAATGTTTCCTTGTAAAAAAATTAATTGATACAAAAAAGAACAAAGAAATCTCATTTTTTTTAAAAAAGGGAAACTTTAAGGAAGTTAGTGCTACCAAAACAAACCTTCAGCTTAAAGCCATAAAACGTGACCATTATTCTCTCCTGTACATCATATGACTTTGTTATTTTTGATCCAGAGGTCACTATTTACTTTAAATGTGACTTTGCCTTTTGGGCAGACATGGCCTTGGGGACAGAAACTCAGCTGAACCATGGAGAGATACACATGCAAGGGAATATTTATAAAACTGCAAAAATGCCTAAAAGCTTCTGAAGGTAGAATGAGATTTCTTGCTGACATTTGCCCTGCATGTATTTCCTATGTGGTCATTTGTTTTTAAGTGTTGTCCTTCATTAGTTTATTTATTCACTTATGCCACAGAAGTACTGCCTGTTTTAATGCTTATTCTCACACTTGTGTAATAGTGAAGAGCTCCCCAAAATCTTAACCTTTGTCTTCTCAGGTTCAACCCCTTCACAAATACTTCTGATTGCAGTTAAATTTGATGATGTTCATCTCTCCTTTTAATTACCCTCATACACTTGTCCCTTAAGGAATGTTTAAAGCAGAAGATGCCTTTGCTTCCACCACTCCAGGACAGACCTTCCCAACATCTTCCAGGAAGGCCCAAAGTATAAAAAGAGTTCACTTTTTCCCCCTGTGTAACAAACGGTATCGGACTGAGATCTAACCTAAGCACTACCCTGTCATTTCCCTGCCTCGGTTTGAGTGTTGCCCTTTGAATGTTTTACTCCTGAGGTGCTTACTTCACAGCACCCCAGTGAGCTCTGCAGCCGAAAAGGGAAGAAACGCAGCCCCAGAAGATGCGGTGCAGTGACACAGCACCATCCTCCTTGATGCCCCACTCACACCCCACCATCTGGTGTGACACCTGGTTTGCTCTGGGAGCGAAGCTTGCCCCACATGGAGGGGCCCACACAAGGTTTGCTATGCTGCTTAACCCCATAGTGATGCCAAGGTGGGGAGTGGGGTGTTTGCTCTGGCTCCAATTAAGTCAGCATGGAGGGGGACCTGAAGGGGGGTTAGGGAAGGATCTGCTGGACCCACACTGCTGCAGCTATGTTGGAAGTGAATTCCCACATAAGGGGTGCAGATGGGCTCCTTTTCTAGGCTGCAGACTCCAAATAAACTTTGTAGCAGCCGGGGAGGGAAACCAGCAGAGCCTCATATGCTTTAATGGGTTCTGTGGTTTTCCATATGGGAGTATTCCCCCTCTTGCTAAACTGTGCAAATCCTTCTGTAAAGTCCTATAAACAAAGCCATGGACATAATTCTGAATGAGGAACTTGCCACCAGGGAAAATGGTGGTCAGGAAAGCACAACATACCTTTATTATTCCAAGAAGGGTGTTTTAGTGTGTTTTCATGGGTTAAAACCATATTTTGCTGGCTTGAGCAAGCAGGCAAACTGCTGACATTTGTTCGCATAATAAACCAGTGCTTGTCCCTAACTTGTCCCAAAATAGCCAAGTGGGCCATGGAACCTGTCAGTGAAGCTGCATCGATGAGCTTTATGTTTTGAGGAGCTGACCCTCACCAGGACCTGAAATCAAACATCTGTACTGATGCTTTTCTGCATCAGCCCTATGGAGCTCAGTACTTGCTGGTTTGAGATGCCAGTAAGTATCCAAAAACAAAGTTTGTGACTGAGAGCAAAGATCTTTGAAAGCAAAGCATGATCTTCATAGCTCCACATGAAGATCAAAGTGTTGGAAATCTGCACAATTAATTTTAGTTTAGCCAAATAAAATCAAGTTGAATAAAATTTCCTATTTCCAAAACTGCACCCAAATGCACTCTGGGTGCTGTTTTCACCAGTGAAATGAATCTAATGAGATAGACATGTTGACTTCTCAGAGGGTTCTATGTTCAGTCATCTTTGAGCCTGGAGTTAAATGGGCATTGCAAAAAACAGAGGTACCCAGCACCTGAATCATATTGCAGAAATCAATTTGAGACAAACCAGCTGCACTGTAGCAAGGGGCTCTAGTAGTACCTGTGAGAAGCAAGATACATCCATGCATGTCTGCAGACATGAACAGGCAGGGACAGAAGACAGTGGTTTGATGCTGCACTGTCAGCCTCCCTGTGAGAAACCGCTTTTGTCTTCTGAATGCATTCAATCCTCAGTGACAACCAGGACATGCATAGATTTTACAAGTTTTGTACATGGCTGCCAAGTAGATCTCACTCCAGATTTTTATTCGAGGGGACAAATCCACAGGCATCATCTTTCTATTGTTCTAGTCTTAACTTCAAATTCCTGTTTATTTTTTTTCTAGATGTAAAGGTATTAAAGAAGTTATTGATAGAAACGTTGAGAGTGGCAAAGACAATGTTCTAAAATGTTGTCAAATGTTGTCAAGATTTTCTCAGAAAATAATCAATGAAGTAAATTTGATCTATTTAATCAACAAGCAGTCTAATACTTCTCCAGATGCCTTTGATGTTGCTGGAAAAATCGTATCATTGTCCACATTAATTCTGGTTGCTTTCTTTTTAGCATTAAAAGGAGAAGACAAAAAAGGTACTAATTTTTGTAGCTTCTCTCAGAGGTCCATAAAATAGAGTAAAACAAAAGTGATGTTCCAACTTTTTTTCTGTAGTTTAAAAAAGCTATGCAAAAGAATAAGAAACAATGAAACAAAACCCAAATCCCCCTCCCAGATCAACCAAGCTGAAAAAAAAAAGAATACAAGAAAAGCAAGCCATGCTAAGGTAGTACAGAATCCAGGGCCCGGGAGCAACCTTTGATCCACAAGATTTGGGACTTGTTTCTAGGGCTGTTGCAAAACCTGTGTGGGGTTTGCTCTGTACATGGGCCTGTGTCTGTGAGAATGCCAGTAAAATATGAAAAGGACTGAGGAACAAATCATTTGAAGCCATAACCACTGGGCTCTTTCCTGTTTTCTTTGGCTGATGGAGCTGTGGTAGGTGTTACCTGCTTTTAGACTTCACACCTTTATTATGTTTGTGTTGCACGCTGAAAATACTCTAGCTGCTGTGGATGGAGGCTTCCTCTTGGCCCAAGGAAGAAAAGGTTTCAGTCTCCTATGGTTTCCCAGGAGACTTCACCTACTTTTACAAGGGCTGAGCTTTGCGATGCTGGTGTTGATGCTTCTATTAACTACCATAACTTGGATCCAGTGGCTCATAAGCCCAAGTTTTCTGAGCCTTCTTGAAAAACAACAAAAGAACTAGTAAAAGGTTCTCAAAATCAGTGGATGATAAAAACTGAACTTTAAATTTAGCTTGAAAATAGAAGGAAAGTAGTGTGTTTCGTGGTGGCTGCCTGCATCTGATAGCTTGCTGTCTGGCTTAGATAGATGCACTGTGTCACTACAGAGATGGGCTCCCCAGCAGAGCCATAGTATGAAGTATTTGGATTATTTATAATCCTCTGCAGCCATACAAAGAGCATAAGACCTGACAACTCCAGCTGCCTGTTTGTCCTGTAAAATATACCATAATAAGGGTAAAGAGTAGAGGTGTTGAAAAGTAAAGTTAGAATTGCAGAACATTTTAGGGATGGCGGTGCATATACTAGACTTGCTGTGCTTGGCGGGTTCCCTTCTCAGCAGGGGCTGCTCCTAGGATCTGCATTTAATTTTCAGACATACATGTTTTAAGCATTTTCTCTTGACTTGATTGATTTTCTCATCAAATCAATCCTTGGGTAAAAGCCTTAAACACTGCTTAAAAAATGTATAAAAAAGACATTTGCCCCTCTATTTCCATCCTGGAGCCCTAAATAGCATGACTGACCTCTGTTTACTTCCCTCTTATGTAAAGTAGCAACATGTGTTAATTAAATACCACTATCTCTTGTTTCTTTCTCACATTTTCCTGTTTCTTATCTTTAGATCTCCTTCCAATTCCTGTTTTTATTTGGATTTATATTGTTTTATTTTCTCTTTCAATTCTGCCTATAATTAGTTTTCTATCTCTCTTTGTTGCTACCTTTCTGACCCTTTTTTCCCCTTTCTCTCAGTCTTTTTCCTCTCTTTTTAAATGGCCCTCTTTCCCATTTACCCTTACTATTCACGTAGATATTTATCTAACACAAATCTGCCTAACATAACAATTCTGGTGTTTATTTTCTCCTTTTATTTTGGAGCAGTCAGAAGCTATTTCTTAAAGGATCCTAAAACATCTTCTAATTTAAACAGATAGAACAATGATGATGGAGCATGTTTCCTATCATTTTAATTATAACTGAACACTGAATTTGGAAGCACCATTTGTGGAATAGTGTTATCTAAAGTGGAACTAGGTTTATGACAGAGATAACTTAAGTACAATTCACAGAAATTATGAATTAACTTAGCTATAATTTCTAGCTATTTTCCTCCTAATAAACAGTAAATTGTTTCTGTGACTACTACAAATCCAAAATGCAAGAGAAAGCATAAAATCACTAAAATATTTTTGATATGTTTTTATTCTTTTATTCTTTTATTATATTTTTCAAAATGCCAAGCTATTTTGGATCTGTGTTATTCTCCTGAATAACTTTTCACACATACTCATGTTTTGAGCAGGGATGGGACCCAGTGTTTTAACTTAGGGCAGTACAAGCACTGCAAAAGTGACAAGCCAATTCCCTGCAACATGCTTTCTTGAAAAGCTTCTAGCTTGCCTCAGGCCATAGCTCCTACAGGTTTTTGTCCCTCTGGGGCCCCTCCAAGCCTGTTTCCTTGTGTGACCTGCCCTTTCTTTCCCAGATGATACCTCTTTAAAGCACTTCAGATGAGTTTCACTGGCAGAACATGATAAAAGTAACCATGGAAATAACAATAGCTTTAAAATGCTACTCAAAACAGAGACCATCAAGGGCATTTTTGTCTGGTTTAGTAGAACTGGCTTGTAAAATCACAGCCATTTCCTAAACTAACTGTTAAACCCACAGACAGCAAATTCTGCTCTGCATTACATTGCCTTCCCTAGCAGGTGTCTGCTGCTGCTCCTGGAATGAAAAATACCACCACTCTTCTATTTGTTTGAAGCCTGTAAATATCAAACCCCACGTGAGCATGCGTGTGGGGAGAAGATGATGATTAACCTGCTGGGTGCCTATTTCCATCCTGCACCCATGTCTTTTGGCCCCACACATGGAAAGAGCCTTGGTCTTGGGCAGCAGCACTCCCAAGCAACCCCAGCATTTTAAAGCTGCAGAGATAATAGAGACAAGAAATTTTTCAACTCGACCATTCACTTCTTGGTCAAAAGTGGAAGTGATAAAAAAACATCTTTAGGGTTTATCCAGCTCCTACTGAACTCCCAGCTTTGACATTTACTTGGCTGAGATCAGAACTTAGCATTAGTCTACAAATATGTAATAATTCAATTCCCTCCTCCTTCCCCTCTTCACCACGTGTTTAATTTCAATATGAGATAGACTGCAAATAAATATGCAATTATAATACAAATTCATAGGCACTTGTCTTCAAGAAACAAAATTTTCACTGAAGTAATTTCAGAAGTATAGGACAGAATAAAGTGATTATCAGTTCTTCCATATGCTTTTGTTTAGGTAGATTAGGAATCTAACATCTTTATGGAGTTCTCCACAGGAACTCCTAGGACTAGTTTTGAGATCAGACTTGCTTTTCTAGTTGATAGATATTTGTCTTTTAATTTTTTTCCCCTCTGATGCTTGTTAACAAGTGATACATGAAATAGAAATATATCAAATTAGGTTTTTTTCACCTACTTATCCCATATAAATAATTTTAGATCAAATATGGTGTTGAGACACAGCAACAGCACAAAACATTTCCAAGCATAACAACCTGTCTTTCAAGGTACATTTTTTTTATTTTAGCAATTTTTCTACAGCCAAGAGCAAAAATGAAAGAACAGGAGGAAGACAGAGAGGGGGAATTAGTACATTTGTCTCAAATGTAAACATCTCCCAAGATAATATACTAATCAGGCAGATTCCCATCATCCTACTTATCACCTTGGGCCAGCCTGCATGTGGTTCTCACCCCAGATGTGTAGGCTAGAGAGGAAGCTGTTCCAGGACTACACTAAACAGTAATTCTTTGAGGACAAACAAGCAAGACCTAAGAGCCATCCCAGCAAAGGCTGTGCTCTCAGCATTTTGCATTTCACACAGCATGAAATTAAATTGTGGTACTCACTGACTTTAGTCACTGTAGAGACCAGAGTGGATTCAGTAAGAGACAGCAGATGCATTGTTGGTTATTACCTGTAACAGAAAGAGAAATCTTCACAAATCCAACTGCTGATACAGTCTGGAAGGAAACATAAATTACATGATCTGGTGTTAAAGTCTTCCCAAATTACCATGCAACATCAGTGAGAGGATAATGAATGAGATGAGCTGTTGGTCAAACAGCTCTGTGACTAAGTAGAAGACATCAATTAGTCTTTTGTTTGTTTATTGCGCCCCTTTATTTTAGATTGTGCTCTGGCCTTGAACTGGCTGTGGGAAAGATTTTGCTATCTGTAAGGGGTTATCAGTTCTCTATCAGTTACCTATCAAAGGTTATCATACGCAGGCTAGAACCTTTGATGGAAGCAACAGAACTTTACCAGCGGAGCATGAGGTAACAGTGATACCTGCAGACTGGACACAAAGTTGTTTTTTTTTTTTTTTTTTTTTTTTTTTTTTTTTTTTTTTTTTTTTGTTTTGGTTTTT